>JAODAL010021115.1:0-67797 GCA_025379985.1 Phyllomedusa bahiana | reverse complement strand
TGCCCCGTTTAAAATTCCAAATCCATATGGGATAGCAAGGAGAAGCTTAGCTAGCGAGACAAACACCTGTGCAACGTTTCAAATGATTTGGCACCTCCTCAAGCGTGAGAAAAGAGGTCCTAATTCCTTTGAAACAATCCAAAGATTTGCATCTTGCTTCCACATTACGAATAGGTGCAAAAATTGCGAATGATAGGACTGGGGAAAATGGGTTCACAATAGGTTCTGTGATAAGAAACAGGGGGTGGTTATAACTGGAACAGGGGTCAGTACTGGAGAAGTCACAGTTACTAGTAGTTTGCCACAGGGATTGGTATTGGAGTGGTCACTTATTAGTGGGGGACTAAATGAGTTAGTATTGAAGGGGTCACAGTTACTAGTGGGGTGTGACAGGGTTAGTATTTGAGCAGTCACTGTTATTAGTTGGGTACAACAGGGGTAAAATTTACAAGTATATGAACGAGCAGAAGGAAGATCATTTTACACCTCGGAATGAAACTTTCTCAGTGTTGAATTGAGTTGGTGGTGTCATTGATAGTGTTACAGCACAGTGACTCAGTGGTTAGCACTGTTTTCCTGCAGTGCTATGGCTCTGGGGCTCAGATCCCTCCGGGGATTATATCTGGGGTGAGTTTGTATGTTTGCCTTGGTTTCTTTTGGTTTCCCACACACTCCAAAAAACATATTCATAGGTTAACCTGGAATTTAGACTATGAGCCCCAATAAGGACAGGGACCAATATGACTAATGACAAACTAAAAAACGTTTGTAAACCCAGCACCTCCGAAAAATGTAAAATCCAAGATTTCTTTACTTTATAGCATTAAACGTCAATTTTCATAGATCCAACACACACAAGATGATGGCAAACGTGTTTCAAGCTCCCTGATCTACAGTAAATCAAGCAACAATTAAGAACAGGGATGCCTATGCTGTGATCTTATGTCTGTTGGGTCTATGGATACTTATTTTTGATGCTTTAAAATAAATAGATCTTAGATTTACAAAGGTTTCTTGGATACACAATGGCTTCACAGGTCCTGGGATCTGTCTGTGCTTCCCATACACAAGAATCCCCACAAGAATAGATCCCAGGTGAGTAATACACCGCTATGCAGATAAGCACTTATGACTTATGACAATCTCTGTCCAGGGCTGTGGAATATAACAGCGCTATATAAATGAATACAATAAATGCAAAATAATAATAATTTCATCTTTGTGAAAAAAAGTGCTTAAAATTCTGTCCTTTCCAACATCTGCTGTGTGTTGGTAGCAAAGCGACAATAAGGGGATGTTCACTCGGTGTATTGCAGAGCACAATTGGCAGGCCACTGTTTTTACTGGTGTACATTACGCGCCGAGAAATACTGACCCACTATGTCTGAACGACACCGATGATTTTACAGAGCACTCAATGAGTGCTGGACTTGAACTTTGGTGCAAATACTCTCTGAGGTATACCCCACAAATACGCCGTGTGAATATACTCCAAGGGTATGTTCACATGGTGTATTTCGGCGTGTACTGTGCGCACTGCAATACACAGGGTGTTTTAGAAGTACACACTGGCCAGCACGTTCTTCTAAAGCGCACGGGGAGGCGGCCCCATTCACTTTCATTACCAGCGACAGTGAAGAAGTGATATGTCACTCCTCTCTCCCGGCATACAATACGCACGAATTGTACTCCGGGGGAGATGGATGTAAGTCATAGCTCTCTATGAGAGCTATAAATTACCGTGATTGTGGGGCACATTTCGGGCATATTGAAGCACAAATACATGGAGAAATGCATGCCGCAATTACGCCGTGTGAACATATCCTGATGGTGCATGGAGCGGGCTCAGAACACTCCATATGCAGCAGACATTGAGTGTTAGTCATAGTTAAGATAGAAGAGAACTCCAGTTCCAGCCTTTCAACCACTTAGTTATCATGGTAAATCCAACTGCAACAACTAATTAAAACATGGTTCCATGCACCATCCTAGCCCGCTATTTCCCCTCTCCTCACAATGCGATTATTTGATATGGACTGGCACAGAGGTGTATTGTTGTCATCCTACTACTCCCATTACACCCTTGCATAGACAGAGTGCACTAGAAGACCTATTTCTGTATGCTATTCTGCAATGTATTGGTATTGGAGAACAGTGAACAAATGGTCATAATCTTTGAGGTCAAAAGTACAAAAGTAAAAAAAAGAGTTTTAAAAATATAAAAAAGTCATTTTACAAATAAAAAAGTTCATTATAATTGGTATCACTGTGTGCACAAAAATCTGATCTGTTATAAGAATAACACTATTTTCCCCATATGGTGAGTGGCACAGAGAAAAAAAATACCCAATGCCAAAATTGCATCCTTTTACTTATTTCGTCTCCCCAAAAATTTTTAATAAAAATTGATTAAAAAGTTGTATGCATCCCAAGAAGATACAGAAAAAAAAATGTACAGTCGAGGAAATAATTCTTTGATCCCTTGATTGTGTAAGTTTGCCCACTGATAAAGACATAAACAGTCTTTAAAGTCATACATTTTAAGGGTAAGTTAATTTTAACATTGAGAGATAGAATATCCAAAATAAAATCCAGAAAATCACATTGTATAAATGATAGAAATTAATTTGCATTTTGCTAAGAGAAATAAGTATTTGATCCCCGACCAACCATTAAGAGTTCAGCCTCCTACAGACCAGTTAGACCAGCGGTTCTCAACCTGTGGGTCGCGACCCCGGTGGGGGTCGAACGACCAAAACACAGGGGTCGCCAGCCGGCCGGAGAGCTGCGGGTGGCGCCGTCAGGACAGAGAGTTGGGTGCTGCGGACTTGCAGAGGAGCACTGTGGGCGCCGCACTATGCAAGCAGCTGCAGGGAGGGGCGCGGCGGCCATTTGAATTACTGAGGGGAGGGGGAGCAGTGGGCGCCGTAACTTTCATCATTGGTGGCTCAGTGAGCCGCTCCTGTGAGCGGCGCTGCGGCGAGCACGGACTTACGTCCCGCCGGTCCTTGTGGGCGGTGCGTGCATCACGTGCTCACACTATGTATACAAGCATCAGGAACAACCCTGCCGCACTCAGTGCAGGGAGAACGCTGATACTGTACGGCAGGGCTGTTCCTGGCTGCAAGGTAATTTAGTGTAAAACACACACACACATTCACTGCATCATGTAATGTCTGTATGTGGTACAAGTAACAGGTTAATAACATATTACTTGTACCACATACAGACATTACATGATATACACAGGGGGGACTGTGAGTGGCACATGAGGGGTCACATATGTAACCCGTCACGTGCCATTCACAACCTCCCCGCCCCCCCCCGGACAAGGTTATATCTATGTAACAGCTCTGAGTGGTTACTTTATATTTATGTGTCATGTTGAGGTTCCGCTCAGATGGGTCACATATATGTAACCCCCCCCCCATGTCCCCTGTATAAGGTTACATCTATGTAACGGCTCTGCGTGGTACCTTTTATATGTATGTGACATGTAGAGGTACCGCTCAGAGGCGTCACACATATGTAACCCCTCATGTAGCAAAATTACAGTTTTGAAGTAGCCATCAAAATTATTTTTTGGTTTGGGGTCACCGCAACATGAGGAACCGTATTGCGGGGTCACGGCATTAGAAAGGTTGAGAACCACTGAGTTAGACGCTCCCAATCAACTCGTTACCTGCATTACAGA
Source organism: Phyllomedusa bahiana (assembly GCA_025379985.1). NCBI lineage: Eukaryota > Metazoa > Chordata > Amphibia > Anura > Hylidae > Phyllomedusa > Phyllomedusa bahiana. Next base: position 64,103 of record JAODAL010021115.1, on the reverse strand, counting down.
CAGCTGTCTTAAATAGTCACCTTTAAAAGACTCCTGTCCACAGACTCTATTAATCAGTCAGACTCTAACCTCTACAACATAGGCAAGAGCAAAGAGCTTTCTAAGCATGTCAGGGACAAGATCATAGACCTGCACAAAGCTGGAATGGGCTACAAAACCACAAGTAAGACTCTGGGTGAGAAAGAGACAATTGTTGGTGCAATAGTAAGAAAATAGAAGAAATACAAAATGACTGTCAATCGCCATCAATCTGGGGCTCCTGCAAAACCTCACCTAATGGGGGATCCTTGATCATGAGGAAGGTGAGAGATCGGCCTAAAACTGCACATGGGGAAATTGTTAATGATCTCAAGGCAGCTGGGACCACAGTCACCAAGAAAACCATTGGTAACACATTACGCTGTAATGGTTTAAAATCCTGCAGTGCCGGCAAGGTCCCCTGCTCAAGAAGGCGCATGTGCAGACCCATCTGAAGTTTGCCAATGAACACCTGGATGATTCTGTGAGTGATTGGGAGAAGGTGCTGTGCTCAGATGAGACAAAAATTGAGCTCTTTGGCATTAATGCAATTCGCCGTGTTTGGAGGAAAATAAATTCTGCCTATGACCCAAAGAACACTGTCCCCGCTGCTAAACATAGAGGTGGAAACATGAGGTTTTGGGGGTGTTAATCTGCTAAGGGCACAGGACGACTTCACTGCATCAATGGGAGAATGGATGGAGCCGTGTAATCTTAATTATTTAGAGAGAATCTGCAAAGAGGTGTGGACCAAAATTCCTCCTGACATGTGCGCAAACCTCATAATTAGCTACAAAAAACGTCTGACTGCTGTGCTTGCCAACAAGGATTTTGTCAAAAACTATTACATCTTGTTTGCCAGAGGGATCAAATACTTATTTCTGTCAGCAAAATGCAAATGAATTTCTATCATTTATAAAATGTGATTTTCTGGGTTGTATTTTGGATATTTTCTCTCTCAATGTTAAAATTAACCTACCCTTAAAATACTAAACTCTTCATGTCTTCGTCAGAGGGCAAACTTACACAATCAGCAAGGGGTCAAATAATTATTTCCTTGACTTTACACAGTTTGCCAAAAAAGTGCTCTCAGGTCTGTAGATAGAACAATAAAAAAGTTATTGGTCGCTGTAAATGGCGGTGCAGTGCGAATTTAAGAAAAACAATGTTTTACATTTTTGTAAGTACTAAGAACCCAAATAAGAAAAAACCGTATTAATATATTTAAATATAGATAAAATATCATTTACACTGAGCAGGGAACTCTATAAAAATAAAACCCATCCAACATGGCTCAATTCCTTTTTATCCCCAAATTTCACCCCACAAACCCTTCTTTTTGGTTTCCTGGTAGATTGTATGATACAGTCAATGGTGGCTAGAAAAAGAGTATCTCATTCCGCAAGGAAAAAAAAAAACTGTTGCTTTTCTTAGAGTCTGGAAGATGAAAAGGTTATGGCTCCTGAAGAGGAGGGTTGGGGAAAATTAATTTGTCAGGAAGAGGTTAAGATGGAAGAACAGTCCTCACAAACAGAACAACTCTTAGATGTATCTTTATTGCTGCAAACATTATTAGAGCTGCAGTGATTCACTTAAAGGGGTGTTCCCAACATGCACTTCGATGTAATATCGATAGGATCAATGTGTGATTGATGTGGGTCCCAGAGTGTCAAGAATGGGGCATTGAAAGTCTTTGCTGAGAATGGAGAGCTGGTAACAAATGTCCACAACTCTCAATTCTCTTTTATGGGAGGTCCCGGTAGAGGGGAACGCTGTCTTCTCCATTCTGTTCTATGAGAGTTCCCCATACAGGGGAGCAGTGTGTTCTCCATTCTGTTCAGTGGGAGTTCCCGGGAGAAGGGGAGCAGAATGTTCGACCTTACTCAGAATCCACATGAAACAGAATGGGGGGTCGTGTGTAACAGGCTCGCCATTCTGTACCAAGACTTTCGGGGTCCCAATCTTGACACTCTGGGGTCCACACCGATTATACTTTGATAGAATATCCTATTATTAAGCCATTAAAGTTCAAGGTGGGAAAACCCCTTTAAGCTTATCACTATAGGATCACCTGCTTACGACTTAATTTTCATATTATTTATAGAAATAACTCAAGAATTCCTCATGTCCCTGATGAGTAATACCGAGATGGAAGAGGAGGACATGAGCTGTGTGCTGTGTGGCAAGGTAATGGTACTACGCTTTCTACTAGTGCCCCACAAATATGGGTCAGGGCTAAACCCCTAATAATATGGCGAACACTCCACAATCAAGACCCAAACTACAAAAAAGAGTACTCTTCCTACTGTTACGGCTGTCCCCGCAACCCTCGTATCGTGTCGCGGTTGCATCAGCACCCCTGCAGCGTCTCCTGCTGCGGGCGCACCCACAGCTCTGGTCGGCACATACCTTTCCGCGCTCCTGTTCCCGGCCGGGCACGCGCTCCTGTTGCCGGCCGTGTGCGGGCTCGCCCCCTAGTGTGCGCGTGCGGTACTACAGTCAAGCTTAAAGGGACAGCGCATCGATGATTGGTTTTCATCGGGCGCTGATCCTATTTAAGTCCTGCCCCTTCCCACTACCTTTGCCAAATCGAAAGTGCCCTGTGCCTTGAGAGGAAGCGTTCCCGAGTATCTTGTTTTTCTACTGTGTACCATACCTTCTGCCTCCGTCCCTTGACAACGAACCATTGCCGCCTGTCCTGACCTTCTGCCTGTCCCCGACTACGAGCTTGCTTCAGGATTCTGTACCGGGCCACACCCCGGCAGCCACCGCAAGCAAGTCACGTCAAGGGTAGCGACCTGGTAGCAATCCGCCACAGCAAGTCCATACCGCTTTGCTGCGGGCTCTAGTGAAAACCGGGATCTACTTAGACTCCGCTTCCTGGCGTGGCTTATGTCATCACTCGCGGTGGTCCAGAGGATCCACTTCCACAGACCGTTCCACCTACTAATTCTTTTTATAATTACCATAAAATTATCCCATGATAAAGTATGAAAAATTATGGAAAATATAACTACTGAATAGCTGACCAACCTGCAGACACTGCCTCTGCCTCAATATTTCTTCCCTATCAAGAGACAGTGTGCGCATGTTGGTCAGCTATTCAAGTCAGCTATAGTGATCAGTAATAGGTATTGCCAACACTCATATGACTAGGGGATTGTAAGTATAATATCTTTTCTATCATGCTGACCACGTGATATCGGTGACCGGTGCGTTACAGTCGTCACATGGTGTGATTGTTGGTGGTCTCCCTTGTCTGTTGCGGAGAGACCTAACTCAATGTGTACTGTAAAAGAAAGCCTGTAATTTGGGAGGAAAATAAGAGAAAAAAGTCCCTGAGTTTGTGAGGTATCCAACCTAATGCATATTATAAAAGATAGTACCTAATTTGTCAAAAAGTCCCTGATGCATCACACTGCCCTTCCAAAGATTGCGCCAGAAAGGCTGGCAGCGTTAAAGGTTCCCTTCTCCGAGGAGCTGGCTGCTGCGGTTGCATCGCTTCCTTCAGGCAAAAGCCCTGGCCCTGACGGCTACACCGCCAAATTTTACAAAATACTCAGAAGCGAACTCTCCGGTCCCTTGCTGGAGTCCTTTAATTCTGTTTCCCTTTCGACTACTTTCCCACTCCAATTTTTGCAAGCTTACATAACGGTGATCCCCAAAGAGAGGAAGGATCCCAACTTCTGCTCCAGCTACAGGCTCATTTCACTTTTAAATACTGATTTCAAGCTATTTGCTAAGCTCTTGGAAATGTGTCTCAATACCATACTAGAGGATCTTGTTGGGCTGGATCAGGTGGGATTCATCCCAAATCGAGAAGCCCGGGACAATACTCTAAAGACGCAGGTGGATGGATAAGGTGCCCTGCATGCTGCTGTCACTGAATGTGGAAAAAGCTTTTGACAGAGTGGACTGGTCCTTTCTTCACGCAGTATTGGAACATATTGGGTTGGGGCCCATGATGGCTCAAAGAATAATGGCACTCTACCACAACCCAAGTGCCCAGATAAGGATTAACGGCTCTCTCTTGTCTCCGGTGTATATTCGAAATGGCACCAGGCAGGGTTGTCCCTTGTCCCCACTCTTATTCGGATTGATTATGGAGCACCTTTTGCAGGGGATCAGGGGGAATCCGGATATTCAGGGAGTCAGATTTCAAGGAGAGCAACATAAATGTGCGGCATATGCCGATGATCTCCTATTATACCTTACATAGCCTCTGATTTCTCTTCCGTCCCTGATTTCTTCCTTAAAGATGTTCGGGCACTTATCCAATTTCAAAAATAACTTAATCAAGTGCACGGCCTTAAGCATCAATCTTGAAGACTCCTTGACAGCTCTGCTTTCCATTTGTATGGGCAAAAGAGGCTTTCAAATATTTAGGGGTCTATATACCTGCCAACCTCCAGCGGATAGCGGAACTTAATTTTGATCCTAAAAAAAAAAAAAGAAAAAGTCCCTGATGAACAGCAGTTATTGCGTGGGGAGAAATGCGTAGGACAAAAGGATTGGGATAATTCATAGTATCTATCTTTTCTGCCTGATAAGGTAATGGTACTATGTATAATGTACTCACCTTTAAAATGTGGCCACCAGTCACCAGAATCAACAGCGAGAAATTCTGCTAAACAGCAGCCCTTCTTAGAAATATCGCTTCTTTGCTGGATACTTATATAATACTAGTGTCTACAGCGTATTAACATCTACACTGGGCTAATATGTGGGTATTGGCCATACATGCCAACTCTCCCGTTTTTGGCGGGGGGTCCCGCTATTTGGGGTCCCCTCCCGCCCTCCCGGGGGAGTTGGCATTCCTCCCGCCGCCTGCAGGCGGCGGGGTCCTTTAAATTTACCGCGGCGCAAGAGTAGCGCTGGTGCGCTACTCTTGCGCCGCGGGACCGCTCCTACAGGCGGGTGAAGCGGCCGCAGCGGGCCGCTCACCCGCCGCGGTCTCACTGTGCGGGGGAGGCAGGAGGGATCGCTCCCTCCTCCCTCCTCCCCCTGTATGTACGGCGCCGGTGTGTGCGCCGTACATACAGTTCAGCGGGCAGGGGGAAGTGACGCGCGGCTGCAGGGGAGTGACGCGCGGCTGCTCTCACTTCCCCCTGCGCCGCTGAAGAGATCGGGCAGGAGCTGGCCGCGCTGCAGGAGCCTGGTAAGGTAAGTGGATTTTATTAATTTTATTTTTATTAGCTTTAGGGGCTCTACCTGGCTAACAGAGAGGGCAACTACCTGGCAACAATGGGGGCATCACCTGGCAACAATGGGGGCACTACCTGGCAACAAAGGGGCACTACCTGGCTAACAGATGGGGGCACTACCTGGCTAACAGAGGGGGCACTACCTGGCAACAGAGGGGGCACTACCTGGCAACAATGGGGGCACTACCTGGCAACAAAGGGGGCCCTAACAGGCAACAAAGGGGGCACTACCTGGCTAACAGATGGGGGCACAACCTGGCTAACAGAGGGGGCACTACCTGGCAACAGAAGGGGCACTACCTGGCAACAATGGGGGCACTACCTGGCAACAGAAGGGGCACTACCTGGCAACACAGGGGCACTACCTGGCTAACAGATGGGGGCACTACCTGGCAAACAGTAGGTGGCACAGCCTGGCAACAGGGGGGGCACTACCTGGCAACAGAGGGGGCACTACCTGGCAACAATGGGGGCACTACCTGGCTACAAATGGGGGCACTACCTGGCTAACAGATGGGGGCACTACCTGGCTAACAGATGGGGGCACTACCTGGCAACAGATGGGGGCACTACCTGGCAACAGAGGGGGAAACTACCTGGCAAACAATGGGGGCACTACCTGGCAAACAATGGGGGCACTCCCTGGCAAACAATGGGGGCACACCTGGCAACCAATGGGGCACTACCTGGCAACCAATGGGGGCACTACCTGGCAACCAATGGGGGCACTACCTGGCTAACAGATGGGGCACTACCTGGCAAACGATGGGGGCCCAACTTGGCTAACGATGGGGGCACTACTTGGCTAACAGATGGGCACTACCTGGCTAACAGATGGGGGCACTACCTGGCTAACAGATGGGGGCACTACCTGGCTAACAGATGGGGGCACAACCAGGCAAACATGGGGGCCACTACCTGGCAAACAATGGGGGCACTACAAGGCAACAATGTGGCACTACCTGGCAACTGGGGCACTACCTGGCAACAATGGGGGCACTACCTGGCTAACAATGGGGGCACTACTTGGCTAACAATGGGGGCACCTACCTGGCTAACAAAGGGGGGCACCTACCTGGCTAACAAAGGGGGGCATCTACCTGGCTACAAAATTGGCTCTACCTGGCTACAGAGGGGGCATCTACTTGGCTACAAGGGGCATCTACCAGCCTGTAAGGGGCACTACCTGGTTATGGGGGGCTACTACCTGGCTATAAGGGCATCTACCTGGCTTTCTTCCAAAGCCGTTATGCAGTTAGGTGGAGTGGGTGTGGCTTTTGAAGGGGCGTGGCATACCGACAAGATGGGCGTGTCCATGCAAATTTTTGCCGCGGCACGCTACGCGCGCCACCATCTAGAATCTCCTGCTTTTTCATTTTCAAAAGTTGGCAACTATGGTATTGGCTGATAGTTCCAGAAATACCAGGAAAAGCCATCTCTTGCTGTATCATATGCAGGAAAATACTCCAATTCTTTGGGGCTTGTTATCAGCTCAATGGCTGAACAAACATGAACCCAGTAGCTAGCAACTTTGCCATTTATGCTGACTGGGCAAAAGATCACAGGTGCAGCTAATTGCTAGAGCAAGATGAAAAACTGCACACCAACTTTAACACCTATTCACACCAGCATGCAGAAAAGCATGCAGAATTGGAGTATTTTTGAGTAAGTAATGTCCCATTTTCTGCATGTTTTTTCTGTAAAGTTGTTAGTGTAGGGACTCACAAGACATGAGGACCATTGACGCCGGTTGTGAGCTTGTGTTATGGGGCCCCATTACCAACTAATACCTCATATTTAATCTTTTTCCAGTATGTCCATTTTTATCTGCCCAACAGTGCTGGGGAGCAGAGTGTGCCAGTATTGTGTTGGACACTTAGAAAATGCTGGGCAGCCCGCCTGGTCTAATAGTATGGGTGTCACTAATAGGTTGTAAGCCAGCATTGTGTACCACACGTATCTATATTTTTGGCACATTTTTGTATCGCCTTATTATATGCAATTGTAGTACCGGCAACCACCTCCCTCATGCCCTGAGGTTGTATGAGTGATTGTTTTATTGGTTACTTTGCATCTATGCAATCTCCCCCTGCATTTATACTGCGGCTTTTCTGCATGCTGGTGTGAATAGGTGTTAAAGTTGGTGTGCAGTTTCTCATCTTGCTCTAGCAATTAGCTGCACATGTGATCTTTTTCCCAGTCAGCATAAATGGCAAAGTTGCTAGCTACTGGGTTCATGTTTGTTCAGCCATTGAGCTGTTCACAAGCCCCAAAGAATTGGAGTATTTTTGAGTAAGTAATGTCCCATTTTCTGTATGTTTTTACCATATGCAGGAAGCATCTTTACTGTCACTACCATAGATACAAACAAATTTGACCTCTTTTGAGTGTTTAATAGTCTTCCTTTGCCTTTATCTTGCCTAGAGTGCACATAGTGGTGACTTTTATCGCTACAAAGATCATGTCTCAGATTATGGGAACAGTAAAAATAAGCACTTTTGTAATTGGGTTGCATTACCTCTGTCATTTGGTTTAGCAGACATGAGCTTTTCTGTAAATCTGTATTCTGTTTCTGCTGCTGCTCGTCGGAACACGCCCCCTGACCGGATGCCGCACCCCCCCCCCTAGACATGCCCCCTGCACTGTGATTGGCTGGATGACATTTCATTCAGCCTGTTGGGATATGCCTCCAGACAGGTAAGCCCCGGCCACGCCCCCTGCGCTGTGAGTGGCTGCCCGCACACTCGGTGTTCTCTCCCCTCAGAGCTGTTAAAAACAATAGTGTAACCCAGGGCTGCTGTCCCCATACTCCCCCCCCAGGTCTAGGGTGAATGCTCTGGGCCATTCCTGCCTGTGTAACACACAGACCCCTCATATAACAGAGTCTTATAGAGTCCCCTCCATATAACCCAGTCTCCTGTCTGGTAACAGGAGGGGAGGAGGGACGGGGCAGTGTACACTCCTCACATGTCTCATCAGTTCAGGCTGACTGTATAACTGCATATACCACTGTCATACAGTCTCCTGTCTGGTAACAGAAGGGGAGGAGGGAGGGGACAGTGTACACTCCTCACATCTCTCATCTGTGTGTATAACTGTAAATAGCACAGCAAGGAGCTTGTGGAGCCTGAAGGCTGCAGACATAAGAAACATGCAAGAGGCTACAGAGCTGTTATATCCAGACAACCTTCTGCATCCCCTGCTTCATACAAAATGATGATGTCACAGTTCTTCAGTGAGGGGAGACACGCCTCCTGGGAGGAGAGACACTCCTGCTGAGAGGAGAGACTCGCCCCTGGATTTCAAATTCAATCTCAGAGAATTAGCTGAACAGCACGGACAGTTCAAACGATAAAACTCCTTTAAGCTCTACTTCATATATAGCTGCTACGTAGGTGTTAGGGTTACTTTGTGCAGAATATCACAGTTAGAATAACATTACCCATTCCTTACTTCTAAAGTGACACTACACAGTAAAGTCACAATATTATGACCACTAGCTAATATCTATAGTAAGGGTATGTTCACACAGCGTTATGAATACGTTTTTCGATTCGAAAAACGTATTCAAAAGTGCTGCGTAAAACATATCCAACACGTACCCAAAGTGTGGTGATACATTTTTTTTTTTTAGATTCGTGTTTGGATATGTTTTTGCTGCAGCAGAAACATATCCTATGTTTTAAATAGGACGCCTGCTGTGTAAAACGGATCGAGAATTCACATGACAATTCTTTGATCGGATTCGTTTTACGCCTCCAAAGACGCATGTAAAACGCATATTGTTTGAAGGTCAATGCATGTTTTACATTGAAATCAATGTAAATCACATTGAGTGTTTTTAGATACATCTTGGGAATGTATCTAAATCAAATCTTACCCAAATACGTATCTAAAAATTCTGTGTAAATATCCCCTACTGCCATGTGCAGCACAGACGGCAGCTAGACAGACTGGGAGTTACTCACCAAGGTCCTGGTAGGTTGTTGCAGGTATCTGGAGCCAACTGCATCTCACAGCTGCTATAGGGTCTGCTCAATTGGGGGTCTGGGAACTAGGGGCCAGGGTGGTACTTGGAAAACTTGGTCCAGCTTTTCCAACCAATGTCGGACATTTCTAGCCGTGTGACAGATCACATCCGCCCCAAGAGAGTCACTCAGCATGTTTGGGTGTGCATGATCTGCGAGGAGGGATTTATACCCAAAATAGATGAGAAAACCTTCCACATGGAAAAGTTGTTAAAAAAAATGCTATGAAAACCTTCTCCAGACCCTAATGCTGCCACCACTAGTTCGTGTTCTTCCATCAATGGTCGCAGGGTGTTTGTTCTCTGATGTTTCTTGCATGAGATTCTAAGGTCCATCTGCTTGATGAAGCAGAAACAGTGACTCATTGGATAACAAGACTATTTTCTGATCAGCAAACACTGCTGGATGTATATAGTCCCTGGTCTGTCATCATGTAGATAAAGGGAATGTGTCATCAAAAAATGACTTATAATTTAACTCACATTTTTATGTTAAACACATTTTTTTAATTTTCCATTTCACTTTCAGTGTTTTTATTGATTCTTAAGTCCTGCAGTTTTCATTTTGGCCACTAAGCCTAATAATAGTCTGACACTTCCTGGAGATTTTCAGTGTCTGCTCATTATCAGCACAAAGAGGGCAAACTGAAAGGAGACACCAAAGTGTATAGATAACATAGAATTCACCAGTCACAAGAGGAGATAGTCACAGCTTCCCCTCTCACCTCCCTGCACAGTGACTTCTTCCCAGGTCACACAGCATGACTAGAAAACTCTCCTATACAAGTCTATGGAACAGATTCAGTCTTAAGGCTCCTATGTGCATGAAGCTGCTGTAAAGTATCTCTCCGACTTCTGTTAAAGCAGTGCAAGCAAGATTGTCTTCCCCACACTCATATATAGACGGCCTAATAGATAAATCTACAATCAGGAAATAAAAACGACTGAGAGGAAAAGAACATGGAGCAGGGGCTTGATTTAATAAGTAAAAAAAAAAACAATTTGTGACACATTCCCTTTAAGCTGTATTATTTATTATTCCTTTTAAAAAACAGAATCAAGCAGCCCCTAGGGTACAAATTTTGAAAAGACTGAAAAGTGGTAGCACCATCTAGAACTTCTAAATTGCATTGACCACCATTTTAGTCTCCATATGGATCAGAGAAAACCAAACACAGAGCCACAGAGAACTGCACTGCAGTAAACAGGGTCCTCTTGTTCAGATCCAGATGAGAATGCAGCCTGCAGAAACGTTTTGGGGTATCAATGTTCTCCCGAGGCTCAATACAATCTTTTCTCTATTCAATAATGTAGAATAGCTCACCCTCAGTGCACCTGACGTCCGGAATTCTTTAACGTTAAAGATATCTTCTGGACCGGTCACAGAAGATAGAGATATTGACCTGCAAAAGAAGCAGATAAGGTCCACAGGCTTCAAGATAGACACCAAAGCATTGGAAATGTGTAAGAAGGCTGATATACAGAGTTTAGGTCACATAGGGTTAGTTTGGTAAATCACAGAAAAGGGACCCAGAAGTGAAGAGCTAACTTGAAATGTAGGACTTCCAGACTTATATACCATAAAGAAAGCCAAACTATGTCTCCTGGTTGGGACCAAAGAGGGATTCTTTGAGTTTTGTCTGCGTGCAACATGTAACAGGAGCTGAGAGGTATCTTGCTAGATGTGGAGGAAACCATCACTTGGAAATCATCTACTGGCACCTTTGAAGAAACAGGAAGAGGCAGATGTGAATAAAGACAATAAATAGGGTGAGGAACCTGTGGACTCACCATCATGGTTGTTGTATGAGAATTTAGCCCAGTGGTTTGTTAGCACCTGGTTGACACATTGTACCTGTCCATTGGGCTGGGGATGGTTCACCAAAGAAAATTTCAATTTCACTTGCAACAGCCCACAGAGTGCTCATCAGAACATGGAAAAACAATTAGACCCCACAATCTCACATGAGTGAGACAGCTCGTGAAGGTGGAAGATGTGTTTGAAGAAGTGGCTGACTAGTTAAGCAGCAGAGGGTAGAGCGGGCAATGGAATAAAGAGTGTCAACTTATACAAACAGTGCATGCCAACCCAAATGATGGGACAGTTGTAAGAAGGAGGTGGGTTGGCGGTAAAGTTTGTAGCAACGTGAGTCCAAAGCAGTGGTTTAAGAAGCGCCAGCGGTTTTCCAAAGTGATACCATGTTGTTTGCACAGGGGCAGGCAGTCACAAAATGCTTTACATCCTAAGGCATAAATGGCCACTGAGAGTATTGGGAAATCAGATTGAGGAGCTTAAAAACTCCTATTTGGCATGCTAACTAGGAACAATGTCACCAGAAAAAACACTCATATCCTTTGAACTTTGGGTACAAACATCTTCCTGGGGAGAATTTCCCATAAATGAATGGGAACTGCAGTAATCAGATGGTCTGCATTACATTGATGCCCAGAAACCTGATTGGAGGCACCTGATGACCAGATTATTGCATCTGCTTTGAAATTCTTCTCTGCAGGCCTAAAATGTAAAATAATATTGAAGCAAGAGAAGAAAAGAGGCAGGCAGGTTTCAAGCACTAACCCGACTTCATATATAGGAGGTTTTTGCTTCTGTGATGATAGTGACAGGATGCCAGGCTCCCTCCAGAAGGTGCCCAAGAGACATGGTCAGAGAACTGATAGCTGCTTCTTGTAATCTATGAGTAAACCCTGATCACTTAACCCAGAAATGCCAGTCCAGTGTATTTGCAGAGACACTTCTCTAATTTACAAACAGTTTCTCACAAGCAAATGAGAACCTTTTGGACATGACTTCATTGAGTCTCTAGAACTAGACAACAACGTAAACTTTTGCTGCATTACAAAAGCCAAAGCCTTTATGTGCTATTCAAAGCGTCCATCTTGAGTTTTAAATGCAATCTTCCATTCATCTCCCTCCCATATGCTGGTTAACTTGCATGCCCCATCTAAGATCCATAGTCTGAACAGGAAGTGAGAGTCTGAAGCTGGCTGTGAAGAGGAGGCTCTGCGATACAGCATGATGAGAACATCTGTTTAACAAGCATGGTACAGAACTGGACAGACCTGGTCAGGACTTGGAGAAGATAGAAGCTTCTTTAGATAAGTCGCAGGCAATTGATGCTTTGCCACTAGGGAACAGTAAAGAAAGATTGCCCACAGAGCCTACAAATGCCGATATTTTATGATTGATACCTGATGGAAGAAGAAGCTGGCAAAGTAAGATTTTAATAGAATGAGTCTTTATCTATTATCATCTCTTCCATGAACCCGAAGGTGCCAGTGCCCAGCTGGTCAAAACAGTCAGGCAAAAAAAATGTTCTTTCTCCCTAAAGTACAGATATAGATTATTGTTGAGTCATATGCGCTCTTCCACAGGGAGTATGAGCCGCTCCACCTACATGGGCACTAGCTGAGGAATAGACAAGAGAGGTTGAAGGACTCCCTGAAAGGTTTGTGCCAGGCAGCGAAATCCAACTCATATTGTCTCAAGTTGTCTCTCAGCAAACTGCATGTCAATGGGAATTGCCGAGGTGATGAGCTTCCCAAAAGAAATTGAGAGCACTTGTTTAATGTTATCATTCTGCTTCTTTCTATTGTCAGTTATATCAGGACCCAGTAGAAGTAATCGCTCCCACCATGACTGGCAGCACCTACAGGTAATTTAATCTCTATTGCTTATAGATAAATAAATATTTGTACACTACTGTTCAAAAGTTTGGGGTCTCCCAGACAATGTTGTGTTTTCCCTGATACATTAATTTATGAAATGAATAGAAATCTCGCCCTGACATTGTCAAAGTTAGAAATAAGGATTTTTATTTGAAATAATAATTTTCTACTTCAAACTTTGCTCTCGTCGCTCCCTTTGCAGCAATTCCAGTGTTGCAGACCTTTGGCATTCTCGCTGTTAATTTGCTGAGATAATCTGGAGAAATTTCACCCCATTCTTCCAGAAGCCCCTCCCACAGGTTGGATTGCCTTGATGGGCACATTTTGTGAATCATACGGTCAAGCTTCTCCCACAACAGCTCAATGGGGTTGAGATCTGGTGACTGCGTGGCCACTCCATAGAATACCAGCCGCCTGCTTCTTCCCTAAATAGTTCTTGCATCATTTGGTGGTGGCTTTGGATCATTGTCCTGTTGCAGGATGAAACTGGCTCCAATCAAGCGCCCCCCACAGGGTACGGCATGGCGTTGCAAAATGGAGTGATAGCCTTCCTTATTCAAAATCCTTTTTACCTTGTACAAATCTCCCACTTTACCAGCACCAAAGCAACCCCAGACCATCATATCACCTCCACCAGCACCAAAGAAACCCAGACCATCACATGACCTCCACCAGCACCAAAGCAAACCCAGACCATCACATGACCTCCACCAGCACCAAAGCAACCGCAGACCATCACATGACCTCCACCAGCACCAAAGCAACCGCAGACCATCACATGACCTCCACCGGCACCAAAGCCATCCCACACCATCACATGACCTCCACCAGCACCAAAGCCATCCCAGACCATCACATGACCTCCACCAGCGCCAAAGCCACCCCAGACCATCACATGACCTCCACCAGCGCCAAAGCCACCCCAGACCATCACATGACCTCCACCAGCACCAAAGCCACCCCAGACCATCACATGACCTCCACCAGCACCAAAGCAAACCCAGACCATCACATGACCTCCACCAGCACCAAAGCAACCGCAGACCATCACATGACCTCCACCAGCACCAACCCCAGACAATCACATGACCTCCACCAGCACCAAAGTCATCCCAGACCATCACATGACCTACACCAGCACCAAAGCAACCCCAGACCATCACATGACCTCCACCATGTTTGACAGATGGTGTCAGGCACTCTTACAGCACCTTTTCAGTTGTTCTGCATCTCACAAATGTTCTTCTGTTTAATCCACACACCTCAAACTTCGATTCGTCCATCCATAACACTTTTTTCCAATTTTCCTATGTCCAATGTCTGTGTTCTTTAGCCCATATTAATCTTTCCCTTTTATTTGCCAGTCTCAGATATGGCTTTTTCTTTGCCACTCTGCATCCCGGAGTCGCCTCTTCACTGTAGACATTGACACCGGCGTTTTGCGTGTACTATTTAATGAAGCTGCCAGTTGAGGTCCTGTGAGGCTTCGATTTCTCAAACTAGAGACTCTAATGTACTTGTCTTGTTGCTCAGTTGTGCAGCGGGGCCTCCCACTTCTCTTCCTACTCTGGTTAGAGCCTGTTTGTGCTCTTCTCTGAAGGGAGTAGTACTGTCATGATCATGCCTGACAGAACCTCAGCTTTGGGCTCTGTTCGCCGGCCGCGGCCGTTGCGACGGAAGCCCTGGTTTCTCACTTGATGTTTTGGAATTGTATTCACTAAGTGTGAACTGTGTTCTCCTCGCTCCTTGCTTGATTGATTTCTGGCCAACGCCCTGGCCAGGAATCCTCCAGCACTCTTGGAGTTAATGAGTTTCTCCTGTTGATTGACAACCTTCTGTTCCTATCCAGCCTTATGTTTCTTTCCACCTATGACCTCTATCCTGCCTTCCTTGATTCCCTATTTTAAGGTTCATTTCACCTTCATCATTGCCTGCTATAGAGGTCTTCTGCCTGTAGCTAGCTTTGCATTTTTTCTGTCCTTTTCTGTTGCCTGACCCTGCTGCGTTACTGACCATTCTCTCTCCTAGTGATTTTGTACTTCTGCACTCGACCGGTAATGGACCCCGGTTATCCTCTTTTGTCTCACGTCTCTGTACCGCGTTTCCCGTACTGTTGCCGACTTTGGACCGCCCGACTACGCTTATTGTTCTGTGTCTGTTTGTCCTGTCTGTGTCGCACTTATATCAGTGTAGCCATCAGTCTTCCGGTTGGGGCCGGCCTATTAAGGAGTCGGGTTCCCCAAAAAGGCAGGGGCTGGGATCAGAGTCAGGGCCCACTTGTCTGTGTCTGTGTGTGTGTCCCTGACAAGTACACACCGTTGTAGGAAATCTTCAGTTTCTTGGTAATTTCTCACATGGAATAGCCCTCATTTCTCAGCACAAGAATAGACTGTCAAGTTTCACATGAAAGTTCTCTTTTTCTGGCCATTTTGCGAGTTTAATCGAACCAACAAATGTAATGATCCAGATTCTCAACTCGCTCAAAGGAAGGTCATTTTTATAGCTTCTCTAATCAGCAAATCTGTTTTCAGCTGTGCTAACATACTGCACAAGAGTTTTCAAAGGTGTTCAAAATATCCAATTGCTTTCTTACACAGTTAGCAAACACAATGTACCATGAGAACACTGGAGTGATGGTTGTTGGAGATGGGCTTCTATACACCTATGTAGATATTGCATTAACAACCAGACGTGTGCAGTTAGAGAATAGTAATTTACCACATTAACAATGTATAGAGGGATTTCTGATTCATTTAATATTAGCATCATTGAAAAAAACTGCTTTTCTTTCAAAAATAAGGAAATTTATAAGTGACCCCAAATTTCTAAAGCTATGCGAAACGTACGTCGAGGCAGTTTGTGGCAGGTCGCATGTCTCTTATTCCTGGGTAATATAACTTTACATTTGTAATTATATTTTTACAATTTGATATTATTTTCTGCAGTGCATCTAATGTACATTTATGTCACTTGATATATTACTATTGTAATTTATACTATGATGCATTGTGGTTTATTTATTTTGTTTGTTTTAAGTGACATACTGTCCTGCTTTTCTGTATTATGTATGATTTTTAACTCTTTTTTAGCTGTGATAAAAAACATTGTGTCAGTTTTGTGAAGCGGATTGTTATAAAAAAGTCTATTTAAGCAGGTAGGCAGGTTTTTAGGTAGCTATAGGGCCCCCATATAGGTAGGCAGGGTTTAGATTGGCTTCATTAATATTAAAAAAACATAAGAAATGGTTTACTTACCTCTCTCCATGCTCCCTTGATGTGACAAGTCCCCCAGCCATCTCTCTGTTCTCGCCGCGGGCGGCACGATAATGTGACATCATCGTGCCGCCCACATCATCACTATGGGCTGGTCCTTGGTAGGCTTAAATTAGGCAAAATTTTCAAGAGGTGTTTGATCCCAGAATCGCCCAATAAATTTAGGGGATCATATTAAATTGGGATTTAAACCATCCTCCTCATTAAGGTATTCAAATTGTGACATCATGAGACCAAGTCAACACGCCATTATGAGGCTTAAAGCAGGATGCTCTCAGACGGAAGTGGCCACTGAGCTTAGAGTGTCACAAAATGTCATCAGCAGGTTGTGTCAATAATACAGAGAGGCTGAAGGGGCACAGAAAGGCAAAGAAGTGGATGTCCTTTAGCTCCATCACACACTGATGAGCTCTTTATTGTAAACAATGCCCTGCAGAGCCGGATGATGATGCCACACAACTCCAGGTACGTTTAAACAGGGCTGCCATCAGTCATCTATTAACCGTTTCAGGGCCCCATAAAGCCAGATCAAATAGGGAACCCACCCATTACTAGTTCCCATTTTTTAACATATCAGTGGGCCCCTTTTCGATTAGGGCCCCTGACAGGAGAACCACCCATACTGCCCTATTGGCACCCCTGCGTTTAAGGGAGGTGAGAGGCAACAAGTGTCACGTCAGACCATTTATAACTGTTTCCATTCAACTGTTTTGAATTATGCCAATAAGCGCCTTGTTAGGGATCAGCAAGTTGTGCAAAAAGTCCAGAAACACTTAACAGTTGTACGGACATGTACATTCTAAGTTAAGCGAGTGGCTCATTTAGTTCATTTTAAAAAATTATCAAGAAATGTTATGGTTCATCCTGAAATTTCAGCCAAAAGCCAAATATTCCGAACTTTTTGTGATTTGTGTATGTATCCCAACCACATAAATATTGTCATACAGAGAAAATAGATCCCAACAAAAGAATAATCAAAGATCCAAGTGCTAAATATGAATACCCCTATAAACACATCCCAATATAAGAGTTATCAATAGTGATGAGCGAACATTAAAAGATTCGAGTAGAACCTCGAATTTTGAGAAGTTAGCCTCGAAGTTCTAGTTGAACTCAAACTCGAATTTCGAACCCCATTAAAGTCAATGGGAGAAGATTTTCTGGTTAATTTTTATACCTATACAGGTGAGGAGAAGCTGGAATTACCATCCATAACAGTAAACTGGATACGTGGAACAACTTAGTGAAGAAAATTTGTCACTAAGAGGCACAGAAAAAAATTCACAGGCTAAAATAATTAATTCCTTTCAATGTCTAACTGATAAGCTGAGGACTGTGTAGCTACAGGAGGTACAGCGGTACCAGCTGCTACGGGTCCCCTTTGACACATTCTAAGACAGCGGTTTTTGAAATGGCACATGGTAACTGGCAGGAGCCCCCCATCACTTTTTGCACCAGGGCCCAAGAACATATCATATATATGATGGCAGCAAGAACATCCCAACGAGGAACATGGAGGTTCAGCTGGCAGTGTCGTAGTTATAGGGGGTGCAGTGATAGCCAGGGCTGCCGTCAGTCATCTATTAACCGTTTCAGGGCTCCATGCAGCTAAATCAATGGGGCCCCCACCCATTATTAGTTCGTATTTTTAACATATGGGTGGGCCCCTTTTTGACTAGGGCCTATTACAGGGGTACTTCCCTATTGGCACCCTTGCCAGTTATCATGTGCCAATTCCAATACTGGTGTCTTCTTATGTGTTAAAGGGGCTTTTGGGACACCTCTGGATGCAGGGCCCCATAGCGGCCACTACCTCCAGGTGTGGCAACAGGGCAGTACAGGCAGTACTCCTTTCACGGGCCCTATTCAAAAAGGGGGCTCACAAATATGTTTAAAAAATAGGAAGTAGTAATGGGTGGGGGACCCATTTGATTTGGTTGTATGTGGCCCTGAAACGGTTAATAGATGTCTTACCGCATTGGCTGATGTCTGATGTTAATAGATGACTGATGGAATGTTTTTCACATTGTAAAGAAGACATGCTACAATTTACTAGTCATCAGCAACCAGGGCAACAAAATTGTCTCAGATCGATCGCTTGATTCATTTTTAGAAATGTCAAATGATCCACAACCACATCAAAGACAGATACGTTTGTCAGTTATCACCCCGCCAGCAGTGCTGAAGGGGCATTTCGAGATAACGCTGGCTGCCGGGCAGGATAATTCTTCTATGGCATGCCGAGCAAACTCAGGCCATTCATCCAATTTGGACACTCAGAAGTCGATTGGGTCCAGACAAAGTCCAAAAACATCGGGGTTGAGCCGCAGGTAGTCATGGACCATAGTCTGTGTGTCTGAATGCTGCCCTGCCTTACAGGCGTTGGTGAGCTGGTAAAAAATTATTGCCACACATCACCCAGTATGCTTCTGCCACACTGCCTGCTGTTGCTGCTGCGGCTACTTGCCATTCTACTGCTGGCACATTGCTGACGTTGTTCCACCGTAACTTAAGAAATTGAAGAAGATGCAACAGATGTCTCGAGTTGGTCAATGAGCACTGTCTCAAATTCCTGCATTCTACTGTCAATTTGTGTGGCTGGAAGGAAGTTGCTCACTTTTTTCTTGTAACGTGGATCAAGGAGGATGGCCACCCAGTAATTGCTGTTCATTTTGATTGCCTTGATGCGTGCATCATTCTGCAGGTAATGTAGCATCCAAGCATTAATGTATGAGATGCTGCCAGAACTCCCAAGCCTCAGGGTCGAGGGGCACTAACCACATCTTCCTACTCCTCCTGTAATCTGTGCCAACCTCTTACCACTGAAGGGTAATTGCTACCGGTGACGTCCACCCCTGACTCATCATCCTCCTCCACTTCCTCATTCTGACCGTCATCAGAGCCCTAGCTAGCCTCATGTGCTGTACTCTGTGAGCTGAACTGTCATTCTGCATCCACCCTGGATCTAGAACCACCACCTAAAGAAGACCTATAGAATTGGGAAACAGTCGGGCCTTCTACATGCTCTGGCGAGCAATACTCTGTGTCCGCCTCATCCTCCTCCATCACTGCTGGGACCTGCTGCTGCAGAGAGTCTAACACTTTTTCCAGTAAAAATATGACCACAATGCTCATGCTGACAATGCCATTGTCCTGACTGACCATTTTGGTTGCATCTTTAAAACTGTCAAGGATGGTGCAGAGATCCTTTACCTGCTTCCACTCTCTATAGCTCAACACCCCAAGGTCCGCACCACTGCTCGTGAGGCCATGTGACACTACATACTGCATAATGGCATTATGCTGCTGCTACAATCGCTGGTGCATGTGGAGGTTGGAATTCCAGCGTGTTGCCACGTCAACAATGAGACGGTTGATGGGGAGGCCCAGATCACGCTGCAACACTGGCAGTTGTGCTGAAGCAGGATGAGAACACCGTTAATGCGAGCTAAGACCTCAAGCCTTCCTCAGCAGGCAGTCAAGACCCGGGTAGCACTTGAAAAATTTCTGCACAACCAGGTTCATGACATGTGCCAGGCAAGTGATGTGCATAAGTATACTGATCCTAAGGGCGGCAAGGAGATTTCTCCCATTGTCGCACACCTCCTTTCCTGGTGCCAGGTTCTTAGCACCCAGCCACTGGTCGGTCTTAGTGCACAGAGCCACCACAGCTCTTGACCTGTGTGTTTACAGTCTCCAAGACACATTAATTTTTTTCTCTTGGCACGTGATGCTACCCGTCAAGGTTGGGGATCTGGACTCTGCCAGTGTGGAAGAGTGTCGGCCGAGCACAAGACCCATCATCACCAGAGGCACTGTCACCCAACCAACTCACCCAGTCAGCAGTCAGTCAGATGTAGCGCCCTTGACCGTGCTTACTAGTCCATGTGTCTGTAGTGAGATGGACGTTGGTGGACACAGATGCAGCCAACGCGCTGGAGATTTTTTCTGCCACGTGACTGGCCAGGGCAGGGACAGCTTTTCTGGCAAAGAAATGCCTGCTTGGCATATGATATTGGGGGCATGCCAGGGCCATGACATGGCTGAACCCATCTGTGTCCACAAGTCGGAAAGGCAACATTTCCAAGGCCAAAAGCCTGGCAATGCCAACATTGAGACTTTTGGCTTTCTCTTCCTGACAGTCTACATCCTCAAGCTGTGGGCTAGAAGCCACAGGCGCTGTGAGGCTTTGCTCACCACTCAGGATTTCTGCTGATGGACCAGCTTCCTTCTCCTCTTCTGAGGGCATCAGCGATTGGGCGTCTGACAAAATCATCATCTTTGGCCTCTTGATCTTTTGAAATACCTTCTGACCCCAACCGCAATGTGTCATCAAAGAGCTCTTCAGAATATGAATTATCTGGACTGATCTGTATATTGGGTAACATTTGGCCTTCAGGTTGGACTGATGATGATGATGACATTTGTGCCCTTGACTGAGAGGAAGAGGAGGTACAACTGCTGGTTGACGGGTGTGTTAACCACTGAACAACAGATTGGTTCCAATCTTCAGTAATGAGACAAACAGGGAACCGACCAAGCGATGACAGGCCTGACAGTCCTGCGACTGACGATGTGCTCGCTTGTGTGTCATCTGGAGCACTGAAAGGAGTGCCATGTCTCGTACATCGAGCTCCACACCTTACGCCCCTCCTTGATCGCTTACCACCTCTAGTTCCTCCATGTTCAAAAAGATAAATATTAAAAATGTAAAGATTTGTTCACGGTCTCTTATTGAAGAACTCTACTCCAAAGACTGCAACTTACAACTGCTCTTGAATCCCAATATTTTGCAAATAGGATAAAAAATATAATTTTTCCAATGTAATATTTGTTGAATGGAGTCTTATGGAAAAACCCTGGCAGCAAACCAGCAAATCACAACTGTCCTAGAATCCCTATATTTTGCAACTAACAAATAGGATTAGAAATAGAATTTTTTCAATGGAATATCTGTTGAACGGGATCTTATGGAAGAACCCTGGCAGCAAAACAGCAGATCACTACTGCTGTAGAATCCCTATATTTTGCAACTGGCAAATAGGATTAGAAATATAATTTTTTTAATGGAATATCTGTTGAACTGGGTCTTATGGAGTAACCCTGGCAGCAAAACAGCAAATCACTACTGTTGTTAAATCTGGTGCTAACCATATCTTCTATACTAGCTGTGCCCTCAAAACAGCAGACATGTACTTTTGGGCACTCAGACTGAAGATGTGAATGATATAGCCAGCAATTTAAAAATTTCTAACTTTTCCTGTGTATAATTCCCTACATTTTCTGTCCCTCCCCACCCCAACTAATCTAACTAGCAGCTTTTCCTTTATAAAATCATTGTGAAATGGGGTGTCTGCATACACTGGAGCATGCAGACACAGAGAGCAGTGTTCTCAGTACAGAGGGTAAAGTCGAAATGGCATTCAACAGGAAATACAGTGTGTAATAGATAGAATAGGGTCATGTTATTTCAGCAGCCAATGAGATCCCTACACACTCACTGGTGACGGTATTGGACACTTATCTATTGACTGCACTGATTGGATGGCAGCCAAAAGTGAGAGGCAACAGCTTAAATAGATGAAAAGTGCAAGACATGGCAGCGGCGAACTTACAATTTACCTCGAAACCTCCCTACCAGTAAAAAAACCTCGGTTCTGCTCGAATTGTAGAAAATATGGTAAAGTTGCGACTGACTCGAATCCTTTTTCTCGAAATGGTTTCTCTCAACACATAAATTATCACAACATCAAGAAGCGTGCTAGTGTATACTCCATTCCCCGAAATTGCTTTAAACGTGCTTATAATTCTGACAAGGGTTCATTCAGGGGAAAAAGTTATTAATATCACAGATACAACAAGTAAACATGGGATATATTGATAGGACAAGTGGGGAGTCGGGAAATAACATTCAATCAATGCAATCAATAATCTCCACATAAATGAAAAATAGGGGTATACTTAGCAGATGCATCCTCTTTCCTTCTATCGTGAAACCGTTGGCATGGCCACGTACTGCAAGGCAATGCAATATGTGGCCATGCCAACAGTATCGGGATAGAAGGAAGTAGGATGCTGACAATATAGATAGGGATAGGAAAACCAAATCCTTCTTTTCCCCAAATTTGAGACCTTCAATAAACTCACCTGAGTAGATCTGAGATATATTAATTGATAAAAAGCCTTTTGCTGTATGGAATGTTCTGAACTAAAATTTTTAAAGGGCACATTGGGGGCTTTGCAAATGTAGGTACCCTCTGGTCAAGCATATATCGAGGCTGAAACAGTGGATGCAGATTAGAGCCCACCCCTGTCTTAGGGTTTGTGGATAACCATGTGCCTTCAGATTCTGGACCAAGAGAGTAGTCCTGCCTGCAGCCTGCACACTGAGTACCGTATATACTCGAGTATAGCCGACAGAGTATAAAGCCCGGGGACCTACTTTTGCCCAAAAAACTGGGAAAACTTATTGACTAAAATTAAAACCCCAGGGTGAAAACGCAAGGGTATTTGGGGAATTTAAAAAAATAAAAAAGGATACCCCAAAAAAATAAAATGGCAGGTATGGGGAGTTTAATATCCCCAAAGGCAGTTTAGGCAGGTATTTCCTCCATATGAGGTATAGGCAGTTTAATGTCCCCTAAGCGTTATATTTCCCCATGGGAATTATAGGCAGGTTATGCCTTATAGGTATGCAAAAAAAAGGAAAAAAAGGGGGCGCCAAAAGGTTAATGTTATAAACAAATATTGGGATTGAATACAATTGGGTTCTCACCTTGGGGTGTTGCGTTATAATATAGAGGGACAACATATATGGGCTTGCAGGGCAATTTATATACCCTCCCCCCTAGTACGGCAGCCGCAGGTCAGTGCTCCGCTCCCAAAGTCGGTGGGAGAAAGAGCCAATTTAAAAAGAAAAAATGGGCCCGGGGCACGGCGGATAAAAAGCCCGAGTAAAGGCTTTTTAATTTAAAAAAAAAATTTTTCTTAAAATGCAGATTTTACTCTCACAAAATTAAAAACAAAAACCAAGATTATAAGGGGAGAAAATCCTTTGAAAGAGGGGAAAAAGAACTAAAGAGGATCAAAGTGAAATAGGTGTTTTTCAACAGTGATAAGTGATCTGTTTTATTAGGTTTTTAATTATAAATAGATTTGGGGCTTATTGCTATTCCCCGTGATGTAGATAAATCACGGGGTGTATAAGTGACAATAAAATATAGTGTAAGTTCTATTAGGGGTGCTGAAAATTTAAACCCCCAAAGTGAACGGGGCGGGAAAATAAGGTAGACCTCACGAGGAGCTACTTCTCTGTGGGGAAAAAACATAGAAAAAATACATTTTCTTTTAGGAATGGGTCCGGTCGTTTGTGGTGAGATGAAAGCGGTTGTAGGTTCAGGGAATAAAACTACCAAGGCAGTTTCAGCCTGACACGTGGAATGATATTTCACTTATAATAGAAATTTAGGTATTCCTTTAGGGGAAAAGGCAGGTTATAAAGGCCAGGTATATGTTCTTATATAGTAGGTTATAGGCAGGTATATGTCCCCATAGACAGGTAATTAGGCAGTTATATGTCCTTATAGGTAGGGTTATAGGCAGGTTATATGTCCTTATAGGTAGGGTATAAGCAGGTATATGTCCTTATAGGTAGGGTATAGGCAGGTAATAGGCAGGTATAAGTCCTTATATGAAGAGTATAGGCAGGTATCTGTCCTTATATGAAGAGTATAGGCAGGTATATGTCCTTATATGAAGGGTATAAGCAGGTATATGACCTTATAGGTAGGGTATAGGCAGGTATATGTCCCCATAGGCAGGAATAGGCAGGTATATGTCCCTTCTAGGTAGGGTATAGGCAGGTGTGTCCTTCTAGGTAGGGTATAGGCAGGTATATGTCCCTAAAGGCAGGTATAGGCAGGTAATAGGCAGGTATATTAAAAAAAAACAAATGCAAACACCTCACTCCTTTGCCGCTCCGCCTCCTCGCTGTCCGTTCTCCCGAGCGCTCTCCTCCGTCTTCCCGGCACAGGCAGGGTGATGTCGTCAGGCCGCGCACGCAGCGTGATGACACACGCTGCCTGTGCCGGAAACTCCGGATGACCGCAAGTCTGCTTGTGCCCGTCCGGAGTCCACTGCGGAGCAGGGAGCTCTCTCTCTCTCTGCTCCGTAGTGGTATTTTCCACCTGCATGCACTCCGGAGGGGTCGCATATAGGGGAAGAGATCGCAGACAGCGCACAGGCCACGCTGTGCCTCTCGCTGTCAGCTTACTCGGGATTCTGCTATATGCGCTCCCTAAGGAGTTTCATGTAGCAGAAGTGTCCCTGTAGGGCACACGGGCCATCGCAGCGCACCGAGCGCCGACAGTGACTCGAGTATAAGTCTGAAATGTGCTGAAAAACTCGACTTATACTCGAGTATATTACGGTACTTCAGATTCTCGAGCATTGATGGCGCTGATCATGTTATTATTTTGTTAACTTTTTGGTTTGCAGTTTATGTTCAAGAATTCAAGAATATTATAAATAAATTTTATTTTGAGAGGTTTTTTTACCACAACAATGTATCCTTCTAAATATCACAGATTAACTTGAGCCTGTATCTAGTCTACCGATTAACACAATTACTGGTTATCCCACAATAATTTGTATGTGTCTTGTTTAGGATAATAATCCATAATAAGTGAACTAGCTCTATGTGTCATAGTTTTAAAAATGTTTTGTTCCTCTTTGGGGATCATTCACACACACCTGACCGTCCATTGTTCTTTTTTCAGTTTATCAATGAATTCTCCAGGACTTTTCCGCTGCTCGGAGTCTGGAATTCAATTCCAGGTCACAGAACCAGTGACTATAGAATATGAGGTGGATTCATGGAGTAACTACACCGCAAGCCTACAGAACCTACCTGGTGGATATGAGATTATTGGTCCTCTCTTCAATATAAAGTCCAGAATAAAACCCAACGTGGTGTCTGCTGTCTACCTCCCCCATTATCTATGTCTAGGAGGTAATGAATAATATTCTTACCATCACCTGTAGACACAAGATACAAAGTCATTATTCACGTGTTATATGACATCACTGACTATCCCGATGTATGAACCAACCAGAATTATGGAAACAAAATATTTAATTTGAACTTCTATAATATTTTTATTTGTCTAAATGTATCTTATTTTATATATGTTTTTAGGTTTTAAAGAAGACAAATCATTGATTAGATGTTTCCACTACAAGGATGATAACTTGGCTTTGGAAACTCCATCCAGAATGGAAGCAATGTACGCTGTGCTGGAGAACCCCACCTTCTCCTTTATTGGGGTCATTTTATATCCCTTTAACCTTTTAAAAGAGAAAATATTGAAGGGTCATGGAATGGCTCTGTTATTCTGTAATACAATTACCCGGGATGATAAAAAATTCAAGTATAGACTTCACTTGTATCTACTGCCAGGGATCCGTGCAGTGAGAAAGGTATTTTATATGACATACACCTCAGGGTTCATGTTAAAATGTTGGCTGTTAAATATATACAGTGGCAGGTTTTATTTTTATCTACATTGACACAATGGATAGCACAGTATATTACCACTATGAGTAGTGTTATGTTGGCATTACAGAAGGTATTATATTCTACTATAAATGGTACGATACTAGCACTATAGATGGTTTCTCCTACTGCCACTACTTTTTGAGTTGTTTCCGTAATCACAGGGATATGTTGCTTATAAAAGGATTGATCAACCAGTTTTCTAACTCCACATATACTATGGAAATCGATTTACAATTTCTTCTTTCTGGGGAGAGGGGGGTGGGGATTTGGCCTCATTTTTGATATTGTACTTGAATTATTTTACTACAGCTTTTTGGTTAAAGGGAATGTGTCATCAAAAAATTACTTATTGTTTAACTCACATTTTTATGTTAAACACTTTTTTAGGATTTTTTGGTTATGTTTTTTTTTTTAATTTTCCTTATCACTTTCAGTATTTTTATTGATTCTTAAGTCCTGCAGTTTTCACTTTGGCCACTAAGTCTATTAATAGTCTGACACTTCCTGTTCTGTAGAGGGAGATTTTCAGTGTCTGCTCATTATCAGTAAAAGCAAGGTCAAACTGAAAGGAGACACCAATGTGTATAGATAACACAGAATCCACCAGTCACAAGAGGAAATGTCTCAGCTCCCCCTCTCACCTCCCTGCAAAGTGACTTCTTCACACAGCATGACTAGAAAACTCTCATATAGAAGTCTATGGGACAGAATCAGTCTTAAGGCTCCTATGTGCATGAATTTGCTGTAAAGTATCTCTCTGACTGCTGTTAAAGCAGTGCAAGCAAGAATGTCTTCCCCACAATCATATATAGACGGCCGAATTGAGAAATCTACAATCAGGAAATAAAAACAGCTGAGAGGAAAATAATATGGATCAGGGTCTTGATTTAATAAGTAAAAAAACAAATTTGAGACAGATTCCCTTTATATGCTGGAATTCCATCTGCCTGTAGGCACCATTAAGTAGGTGCTTATGATAAATCCCGAATAAACCAACATACAGTAAATTCCCATTAATGGTGGCTACAGGCAGAATATCATTTAACTCAATGTCTATATAGGGAATATGAAGGTTTATGTTAAAAAAATAAATTAAATAAACCTTAATCCCTGATATCCTTCATATGGAGTAATGAGAGGGCATGCCTATCTTTACAAGTCCTACAACATCCCTGTTAACATCTGTTAAATAGTCCTGGTGGCGCACCACATGCGCTTCCCTTCCATTTACTTTTTTCAACACAAGTCCAACCTGTGCATGATGGTCAGTGTCCAGGGATTCTAAGCAAAGTATGTTAATCTGGAAGCAAATTAGAAACCTATACTATACATCAGGAATAGATGAACATATGCCTCTCTGGAATAATAGCTCCATGCAGGAACTACTTATTCTTAATAACTCTTTTTGGAGACAGAGGGAGGTGATATATATATTCCAACTACATAAGAATCTTGCCCATAAGTCATTTCAGGAATGTATAATATCCCAAATACAGACTTCTTTCATTATTTGCAGCTCCCGCATGCACTGAAGACACAGTTTTCCAATGTTCCATTAGTCTTTCAGGAGTTCCCTATTCCTCACATGTTAATTTCTCCACTGCATTGGGGTTTTATTTCTTGTTTTTATACGTCATTATTGAGGAAAAGGTTGAATATCCAATTCCAGGCAAAGAAAACAACCTGGGAGGGAGGCATGGGCCCTATCTCCGATGCCCAATGGGCAATGGCATTGAAGACTCTCAGAATAGTTTCCCCAAAATATGGTAAACGCTCGACTCAGCTGTATATTCTCCACCATACGTACTATACTGCTTCTTGTCTCCTCAAATTCCATCTAGAATTCCCGGATGTATGTCCAAAAGTGTCTGTCCACATCTGGTACCTTCTTTCACTAACTATGGTCCTGTTCCAAACTACAGGGTTTCTGGAAGCAAATTCTTAGATTTTTAAAAGACAAAATGGGATGCCCTGTGACAGAGGACCCCAAATCCTGTTTACTTTGTTTAGATCCTAAGGATTACCCATCATCTTCAGATCGTACTTGTTTTACAAGCTTCTATTTGTAGCTTGGAAAACCATTGTACGCTACTGAATGTCCAGTCATGTTCCTAGAACACAAGCTTGGATCAATTCTGTAAATGCCACTCTTCCATTTAAAAAATACATTCATCTACCTAGGGGCTGTCCCAGTTAAAAGTCTGGCAGAAATGGCTGGACACTCCACATACTTCTTCGTCACCTCTTGACCTCGACAAAACCCTGTCGGAACTGTCTTCTTTAGTGTTAGCATGAGTTACCCTAGCCTTAATGCATCTAGGGTAGGACTACCATCTTAAATTCATCTTTACGCCCCTCCACTCCTAGTATACCTACTAGATTTGAAGGGTTCTGAGTCATTTTAAAGCCTCAAGTGTACAAAACACATATACACATGGCTTGGTTCAAAGTTAGGGTAAGTTCACATGGCTTATTTTGGCATGCATTTCACCATGTATTGAGAGCATACTGCGTTCTAATACGAGCGAAATGCTCCCCAATCATTACAGTAATTCACTGTTCTCATAGAGAACTATGGATTACGTCTCTTCTTCCCGGGCGTACAATACGATCGTATTGTAAGTGCAGGGAGATAATTGACATGTAATGCATCCCCCCATGTCATGGGAGTATTCGCTCATCAGCGCGACTCCCGAACACCTGGCTTAATTGGGGGGCATACTGTACGCCCCCCAATTAAGCCGTGTGAACATACCCTTAACGTTTACTATGACTTCATTCAAGTTTTATCCACATTGATGAGATCCTACTTGCTATATTAGCGTTTGTACTTGGTCATTGGAATATCTCTTCTTTGACATTTGCAGTCTGTGTAGTGCGATTTGTTACTTGTATTGGTATATGACGTATGCATATTTTATATTCACAGTTTTCCTTTTTTCATTCCTGCCTGATCCCATTGTGTTATTTATGCAAATAAACTTGAAGCTGTTTAAAACTGAACCTTCAACCACAATAAAGACATGAAATTATTTAATTCAGATTATGGATTTAAGTTCACAAGAAATTTGTAAATTATTTAGTTTGTTTGTTAAAATGAAAGTGAAAAATTCAGATTTTTTTTTAAATTATTTAATTTGATCTCATACAGAAGGTTGAGCGCGAAGAGAAAAAGTGTTCATTTGAAAGACTTCCAAAATATCCTCAGACAGAATCTGTGTATTTTAAGAAGAAATACAGAATTGAGGGACCTCTGGATGCTTATGTATATCCCAAGGTAATATGTTTTCTAACAAATTTAATATCTTTCCTATAATTTTTTGGGGCTTTTTTAGAGCTTTTTTCAAAAATGTTTAGTTATTCAATATAAATAATAAAATAAAGAAAATGAAAAGATAAAGTAGTTAGGTAAATATATATATCTATCATGTGTAGAGATGTCCTGATAATGCTGGTTCTGTGTAATTTAAAAGGGTGTTCCCACCATACACCTTGATAGCATATCAAAGGTTATGGAGCAGACTGGAGAGTCTGTCGAGCTTGTGAATGACTCTTCACTCTGTTCTATGGAAGTTTTGAGTATAGAGGAGCTGTTTTTGGCTCTGCTCGGAACTCCCATAGAACAAAATGGAAAGTCATGCACAAGCGCAACAAGATCTCCATTCTGCTCGGTCTCTTTCAGGGGCCCCAGGTTGTTTGTATTCCCACCTCCGGAACCTGCCCCTATAAGATTCTAATGGAATATCCTAGCAATTTTCCATCAAAATCTATGGTGGGAGCAACCCTTTTCTTGGTTTAATTTTGAATTCAGGGGTGTGTTTACTGGCTTCTACTAGGTTGCAGTAGAAGCCAGGTCTGTAACTATAGGGACCAGTGCTGGCAGCCTATCAGGAGAGATTGAACAGATCTGTAGCTATAGCGACCAGTGCTGGCAGCCTATCAGGAGGTATCGAACAGGTCTGTAGCTATAGCGACCAGTGCTGGCAGCCTATCATGTGAGATTGAACAGGTCTATAGCTATAGCAACCTGAGGAGCTGATGCAGCCTATACAAGAGGGGATATCTAGGAATAAGCAGGACACTGTTAATGGACATATATTGCAAAGTGACTTGTTTTTCCAAGATCTTTAACATAAAAAGCAGTGATCCTTGTAGTGAGACAACCCCATTAAGTTCATAAAGTTATTGTCATGGAAAGACGGGTACAGTAGGTAATGACACCTTGATTGGCAGGTAGTTTTGGATCCTCTGGATCCCAATGAGTGTAGATGGTGGTGTAGCAGACCAAGTCAGGGATCAGAGTCTAAGCGGCCCACCGCAATGCCAAAGTGCAGGAGAGTCCAGGCAGGTATCAAGCAGGTACAATGGCAGAACACAGCAGAAACAGGAACACAGGGAACAGGCTGACATGAGGCTAAATGGGTATCAGGCTGCTGTGGAGTACTCGAACTGAACCAAGGACCGTGATTTAATTTATGCATGACTTTTTGCATTTATTTTATCTATGTGGGTTTTATACAAATGATCCCAATATAAGCTCCCAATATAGAAGACTTTGTCCCAAATATATATCATGATACTTTGAGTGGATCACAATACTAGCAAATGGAAAAATCTGTTTTTAAACATTTATCTCCATTCATTGTTGGGATAAAAGATGAAGGGATGGACAGACAGGCTGAATTGGCCCAGGTATATACAGGGGGCCCGTCTGGATTGGACCCGGATTTTCAAGTATTGGTTCGACAATTGGAAAAACTGAAAATAAAAGTACGGTAACCAAAATATGGTGGGACCATAATTCCCTTAAGATATACTATGAGAAAAAAAATTATACTAAGGGGTCTAAGAATGAAAAAGATACCTACATTCATTTATACGGAGGACTTCCTAAATGAATGGAACAATATATTAACAGAGGGGTCTATCTCTCAATAATTTAGTAGTTACATTTGAATAAACCAAACTTAATAAAGAAATAGAAGACACATAAATAAAAGTGGATAGCTGTAATCAACACAAAGAATACGAGTTATACATGGAGCGCTTGCAGAAAATATCAACAAATTGGAAGATACCATTATGGAAACCATAAAGAAAAAGTATCAACGTGATCTTGAGGACTATAAAAATAATAAGGTAAATACATGGCAAAAAGAGTCCCAGACGAAATACCCAAGATCCATTTTACGACAGAGAGGACAACAGCGCAAACAACATAAAAGTGTAAATCTTTCAGATATGAATAACACGGACTCTCGTGATACTGATTCAGATATATCCAGCTTGGAGAGACCCAGAACCCGGAGTCATACACAACAGAATGGGACAAAAAAGACGAAAGTGCAGGAAGCGCGGTGGAAGAAAACATAAGAAACAAAGTACGGGACACCACACGGAAGAGATAATCATAATGATAGATATGAAAATAACTGTGATATTGTGGTTTTAACAACGACTATCTTAACCACCTTACAGAAAGAACTCAACTATGTACCAGCTAAGCATTTTGACCTATTCCAGACCCTATTGCACATTAACCATTTTACCAGACTTTTGATAGTTAAAAGACATTTTTGTCCATACAGAGAGACAAAGAAGAATTAACATCTACAAGCGAGCAACCAGTATTGCAGACTATAAATAATGGAGATGATGATCTACTGATTGACGAGCAAATGTTAATAAATATACTGTTAAAGCAAGATAACAATATGTTTTTTGACAATATAGATGAAAGCCAAATATTACATAATACATCTAATCCAACTTTTTATTTCTCTAGATATAGAATCCCTCTCCTGGATGCTTTTCAGAGTGCAATGGAACGTGACCTTATAGGCTTAAAAAATAAAATTGGTAAAAAAAGAAAAAAAACAACACAAATACTTATAAGAAAATGACTAAGAGACAATATGAAGCCCTAATAGAAATCAAAAGAAATAAGGGGTTTATTATCAAAAAAGGTTGTATGAAAAACAAATACTTTGTATATTTGAAGATACTACAATTTATTGAAAACTCAAAACTGACCCCACCAAAACCAAACAGGAAAATCTCAATATATGATTACATGAAGGGCTGGCTTTAGGAGCCATACATCTCAAACAAAGAAAATACCTTTTTGAAAAAAAAAACAAGTGGTGCCCCTTGCTCTGTGGAGTCCCAAAGATACACAAAGATCTTTCCCCCAACCCCCTTGCGTTCTATCATTGCAGGGAATAATTCCTTACGGGAAAAGTTAAGCATGTGGTTGGCTAAGTGTCTCCAACCTTTAGTGCAATTGGTACTGGGCTACCTAAAAGACAGCAAAAGAGTGTTACAGATCTTTTCGATGATTACAGGGACATCTCATAACTAGTGATGAGCGATTGTGTCAACTATCATCGGATCGATAGTCAATATCGTCAATTATCATGCCGATATCCGATAGTCCATAATAGATTATCGCCGATGACCATTAAAGTCTATGGGAGAGGAACAACACCTTCATTCTTACACCCAAACAGGGCTGGAGAAGCTGGAATTAACATCCACAACAGTAACCTGGATATGTGCTACACCTTAGGCAAGACAATTAGATTATAAAAGTCACAGAAAAAAAGTCACAGACCATTCACTATCCCTGTCTTGTACCACAGCATGACCCTTAGGCCTCGTTCACACGGCTTATTTTGCCGCGGATTGGCGCCGTACTGCGTGCCGGATTTGCGCTGCAGTACGGCGCTAATCCGTCGGAGTCATTACGGTAATCCACTGCTCTCATAGAGAACAGTGGATTCCGTCGCTAGTCCCCGCTCGGCGAATCCGCCGCGGGGGGAGAAAGTTACATGCACATTATTTACAGCGCGTACGCGCCGTAAACAATGCTTTGTCTTTGGGGCGGGGAGCGGCACCCCCGCCGGGCTCCGGCCCCGCCCCCATCCCGCCCCTTATTCATGGCGGATTTGTGAGCTCAAATCCTTAAACCTTAAACCTGCATGACCCACAAATTAAAAAGTGCCAGAAAGCAGTATTATTTGAACCATCATTTTACTTGAACTGGACATTGACTATCCCTGTCCTGGAACGCAGCATGAGCCCAAACCTGCATGACCCCAGATTAAAAAGTGCCAGAAAAAGAAGTCTTTGAACCAACATTTTAGTTGAACTGGACATTGACTATATCTGTCCTGGACCGCAGCATGACCCTTAAACCTGCATGACCCACAGATTAAAAAGTGTCGGAAAAAGGAGTCTTTGAACCACTATTTTAGTTGAACTGGACATTGACATTTGTGGCCGTGACTGGGAGGACGAGGAGGAAAGACTGCTTGATGCAGGTTGAATTAACCACTGAAGAACAGATTGGAGACACTGTTCGTTACTGAGATTCACAGGGCCCTGACCCAGCGATGAGAGGCCTGACGGTCCTGCAACTGACGACCCGCTAGCTTGCGTGTTGTCGCCAGCACTGGAAGGAGCACCTTCTCTCGTACCTCTACCTCCATGTCCTACCCCCTTCTTTGCTCGCTTACCACCTGCATTTCGCTCCATGTTCAGAAAGATAAAAATTTAAGAAGGTATGGAAGAGTTTTTGACAGTCTCTTATTGAAAGACAGCAAATCACAGCTATTCTTAAATCCTCTAAAATTCCTACAGCCAACTAGGATTAGAAACTGAATTGTTTCTAGCGAATACCTGTGAAATGTGGTCTGGTGGAAGAACCGTAAGACAAAATCAACAGTGTTCTTCCTTCAGTCCCAGGGATTTACAACTGCCCAGTAGGACTAGGAATTGATAGTTTTCAACAAAATATCATACAAGTGCGCTGTCTGCGCCAAACTGAGATTCAACGAGCGCAATAAAACTATTCAGAAGTTACACGGATGGGAAATTACATTTTTTGCAGCAATGACAAATGAGAACATTGCTAGAAAATTTTTCTATCGGAATTGTCGTACAACGTGGCTATTTGAAAAAAACTAGAGCCACATCACGTGCAATACAGCTATTCAAAAGTTATACGGATAACAAACGGTGGTTTTTGCACCGATGAAATACACCAACAGTAACTACAAAATTTCTGTATCCAAATTTAAGTACAAGGTGGCTATTTTGTATGTGTTTTTTTCTGAATGCAAGGCACTCTAATGGTGTAAATAAAAAAAATAAAAATAGCTATTTATATGTTAACTTGTGCTCTACCTCTTTAGTATGTATTTAATAGATTTTTTTTTCTTAGTTACCTAGGTTTCAATTGTGCCCAAGAAGCCCTGCACTAGTAGGGGGTTAACTTTTTCTTAGGATGACGTCACAGGAAGGACTTTCCTATTGGTTTAGAAACTGTTGTATGGTGTGTATTGCTGTGAACAAGGCCACTACACAGGCCGAAACGCATCAGCAGATGCTATATTCACGTTTTATCCATTTGTATATGAAAGCATTTAATAATAAAAAGTTTCAGTACCATTCAGATAGATCAAAGGATTTATGAATCTATCAGGCTCATAGACAAGATGACAAAACACAGCAGGATAAACAGGTATCAGGATGGCAGATAACAGCAGAATCCAGGAACCTTGGTATCAGGCAGACAGGTTAGACAGCCGGATACAGCAGAAACAGGAACCCAGGTAACAGACATGCAGGACAGCATGGTTAAACGTACACAGGAAGAGAAAGACACAATGACAGGTAACAGCAGGAAGCAGTGGTCAGGAGCTCAGGTGGACATTAAGGAACTGACCAGGTACAGAGGCAGAAAGATTATAGGTCATTGGACAGGAAATTGGGACACAGCAACATGTATAGGAACCAGAAACACAAGCAGTCAGACAAGCCTGCGGTCCACAGCAGAGGCCGTGGCATGAATAGAGACAGGACAGAAGCAGGGACCCGGCCATATTCGCGGCTAAGAACGAGGGACGAGGGCAGCAGCATGGACCATGACAGTTGTTCTGTTGAAGCAGCACTAACTTCTGTCTGGATCATTTTAAAGTAATTTCTGAAGTGTTGGACGGTAGTAGTCTCCTATAATACTGATGAGACACAGTTCTGAGAGTTTTGCCTCCCACCACACAATATAAGTGAGGGCATTCCACTATAGTGTAGTATTATATCTGTATTAATTGCGATACTAGATGCATCCTCTTTACTTTTCCTTTGCTTCATGTCAATGATATGTATTGATTGGGATTATTTAGAGGTGAATAAATAATTCACACCAGACTTTTTAGATGGGGTAGAGGAATATATCTATAAAGACACAGGGACCCATTTACTGTGGCTGTATAAAAATTATATAGTACAGTACAAACTTCGACAGGCAACATAAAAACACACCAAATTTATCACAGTGGCTCATGCTGTTCAATAAATCTGACGTAATTTTAGACTTGTCCCACTTTATTAGACCAACCATTAGTTGGGGTACTTTCCTCCAACATTCTACACCAGAATTTTGGCACAATTGTGGTGTAAATTTGGTGCAGAATGTTGCACAGAGACCATGCCCCTTTAGCCAATCTACAGCTTAGCCATCCCGCTTTTCCAGTTATTTGCAAAAAGCACATCATAAATGTGTCAGAGAAACAATGCTCCAAAATTGTGACACTTTTCGGTGCAACCTCAGATACATTTCAAGCGTAACTAAATCAGTGTGCTCTACTCGTTTTGCCAACAATTTATTTTACTCGCATAGCTAAAGAGTTTAAAGTTACATTTTTTTTTTCTGTATTGTAGATGCTGCTGTTTGAGAGTTACTATTCTTCAAATATTACTCCCTTCATAGAAATCAGTGTTGAGGGGGAAAATGACACAGAAGTTGATGTGTCTATAAATTCCGAAGAGGAAGATGTAACAATCTGGAAAGCTAAAGTATCTGCAGGTATGGTAAAGCAATGAATGGGAAATGTCTGTGAGGTGGGATTTATTAGGGAGGATCTTGCTTCCACTGAAACACTAATGATGTTTGGTTTGAGGTTCGACTCGAACTTGAACCCCACTAAAGTCAATGGGAGAAGATGTTCGGGTTAATTTTTATACCTATACAGGAGAGGAGAAGCTGGAATTACCATCCATAATAGTAAACTGGAGACGTGGAACAACTTAGTGAACAAAATTTGGCTCTAAGACTGACAGAAAAAAACTGAGAGGCTAAAATACTTCATTCCTTTCAATGGCTAAGTGAAAAGATGAGGACAGCTTGCAAGCAGGGGAATAGCTATAGCAGGTGAAGTGGTAGCAGCTGCTACATACAGGGCCTTGCATCCTGAGGGGGCCAAAAAGCCCCTTTGACACATAAGAAGATACCGGTATTGGAAATGGCACATGGTAACTGGCAGGAGCCCCATTTCCCTTTTTGCTGTGTAAGGACTTTTTGTTTTGCGGGATGAACTGATGTTTTGATTGTTAAAACCTTGGAATTTATATGAGTTTTTTATCATTTTTTATTTCATTTTATCTGCTGCGGGATGAACAAAAATCCCAATTCTTTGATTTTTTGGTTTTTTTTTAACAGCGTTCACCATGCGTGTTAATAGGGTGGGTTGTTACTCACACAGCAATACCAAGCATGGGTACTTTACTTTTTTTTAATCTTTTTTGGGGCGATTGGCATTTGTAAAAGGGAAAAAGGGTGATGTATATGTTTTTATTTTATTTTTCGTGTTTGTGTTTCACTTTTATTTAACTTTTTGACACTTTTTTCACTTTTCCCCATAGGGGATTTGCAACAGTGATCTTCAGATTGCTGTTACAAGACAGTCCAGTACACAGCATTACTGCCAGGGGCGTTGCTAGGGTCCTAAAACATCCGGGGCCCGGGCCCTTTGTGATAAGTTTTGCTCAGTAGGGCTGGGTTCACACGACATTTTTCAAACCACATTGTGAACTGCGGATGTGTTTTTACAGAGAAAAACCTTCTGCTCCTGTCACTAATTTTCAGCATATTCCACATAGAGTGACCCTATATCTATATACCTGCCTCAGCAGTCACGGCCCCAATAAAAAACCCCAATGAAAAAATGTTATTTTCCCAAAAACCCCTCCCCCCGTTGACAGTGTAATACCCCAAAAAAACAGTCCCCAAAAACATACCCCTTTAACATGGAGAAAAGCTACCAGAAAAAATGATTTTTAAAAAACCCCTTTCCTACAAAACCAAGACCCCAAACTATTACTATTTAAGGGCTCAAAACCCCTGCCAGACCCTGACCCGAACGCGACCCCCACATGTCTACCACCCTGTCCCAAAGGTTTCGATTAAATATACCACCGCCATCCCAGTGACCAATAGTGGTAGATACTAGTTGTATGTAGACTTTGCAACAAAAAGTGATTCCCCTTGCATTTACTTTTTAGTGACTCACAGGGGGGACGCCCTTTTTCCGGATCAGCGTCCGTTCATTTTTCCCTTTTTTTTCTCCACCCCGGTTTTCACACCCTCATGCTGATTGCTCCCGGCCAAGACTGTCCCGAGGTTTGGACCCCAAATATCCCTTTGAACCCCACCTTTCCAGCAACTCCTTATTTATAGGTTTTTAAAAGTCCCCTCAGTTAAAAGGGGGTGTATAGGTCCCCCAATTAGGGGAGGATAAGATATAGGGTCAAAAATCAGGCAGGGATATAGGGAAAAAATAGGGGTCAATTTTCAGGCAGGTTTATAGATTAAGGGCCCAAATCTCAAAACAGGTTTTTATAATGGGGGCCCCAGGCAGGAAAAAGGGGATAGAATATAGGCGGGAGGTATAGGGTTTTAGAATAAAAGGGGAGGCAGGTATAGGGTATAGAATATAGGCAGGCAGGTATAGGGTATAGGTATAGAATACACAACCCGACCCCCGGATAGGAATTACAAATTTTTTCCTTCTTGCTGGTTGTATTTTTAGAAGGTTGGGGAAATGTGGTTTACCAAGGGAAACGTAGGGGGGGGATATTGCAAAGTGGGCCGGGGGCGGGGGGGGGCGGTGGGGGGGGGTATGGAAAGCAGCTACTTAAGCCCTGTGTCTATGATATTTTTTAGTGAGAAAATGGTGGCTTCCCCTTGCTATTGTACAACACAAAACAATTTTTGTTTTGCCCCACTGTATTAGTTAAAATGGGGGCCCCTTTAAGTCAGAGAAAAGGCCCCGGTAATATTTTCATGTACAGCAGGGTGGGCCCCCGAGATCAATTCCCCGGGGGCCCCCGACCCCCCCCGTCCCACACGGGTTAGGCCCCCCCTGTCCCTGGTGGAATTTTTTTTTAGGACAAAGATTGCAGGGCTGGGGCAATATCCTCAGATATTGCCACTTGGTTTACTTTACTTTTGCTACAGATTTTGGGACTACCCAAATTTTTGGTACCTGGCACAGCTTAAAAAAACAAAAGTGACATCCTTTTTTCTTTTCTATGGTTTGCATTTGGAAAATTTACTTTGGGGTTTTTGGCCCCCAAGAAAATCCCTTGTGTAAAATGTACCTCGAATTTTTTTTTCCTGACCAAAGCAAAAATCAACAAAATTTTGTTTTTTTTGTAATGGTCCCTTTAAATTTAAATTTTCCCTCAAGTTAAAAAAACCCCCTTTTAAAAAAATGGTTAGATTGAAGTACCAAAAAAAGGTCTAACCCTTTTTTCCATGTTCCCAGGGTTTTTGGGCATAAAAAATTCCCCAAAAAACCGGGTTTTTTCTTCTGATTTTTTTAACTGAATTAAAGATGAAATACTATCAAAAATAATCAGATGTTGTAATGAAAATGATCATATCCTATGAAAAAGAAAAACATTATGCAATTGAAAAGAAAATCTAGAGTTTTTCTTCTCCTCTAGAAAAGTACTTTTTGTTCTCACATTCAGCTTTCTAGATGCAGTTTTTACATCCAAAACCCAGAATCGATTGAAAAGAAGAGATCTTTGTATTCTCTTAACAGTTTTCCCGTTTCTTTGATTAGCTTTAAATCTGTGAGCAAAGGTAAACAAAGACTATTACCAAATATATTGCTGTTCTGATTTGCTTTCCTTTAGAAGTACAGCAGATCATATCTCCTGCTTTGTACACAAGCTTCCATAATTATCAACCAATTCTCTCTGCAGGGACCTGGATGGTGATGTTACTCCTGGCTCTCTTTCTTATTTGTAAGATGGGAGCTTGTTTACATGCCCCTCACCTCCTGTCTCTTTCCCCCTCCTTGTAGATTGTAAGCCCTCGTGGGCAGGGTCCTCTCTCCCTCTGTCGTGCCAATTGTCATTATCCCTTATCACTGTACTC
The DNA here is from genome assembly GCA_025379985.1 of Phyllomedusa bahiana. NCBI lineage: Eukaryota > Metazoa > Chordata > Amphibia > Anura > Hylidae > Phyllomedusa > Phyllomedusa bahiana. The sequence goes on along the minus strand of JAODAL010021115.1, from coordinate 25,111 downwards.
GTTTGACTTATGTAATGTATGTAACCCCCCTCAAATGTACAGCGCCCTGGAATCAATGGCGCTTTAAAATAAATAATAATAATAATAATAATAATAATAATAATAGGGGGCCACAGGCAGGTATATGGGGCCACAGGCAGGTATAGGGGGCCACAGGCAGGTATATGGGGGCACTGAGGCAGGTATATGGGGCCACAGGCAGGTATATGGGGGCATTGAGGCAGTATATAGGGGCACTGAGGCAGTATATAGGGGCACTGAGGCAGGTATAGGGGGCCACAGGCAGTATAGGGGGCCACAGGCAGGTATAGGGTGCCACAGGCAGTATAGGAGGCCACAGGCAATATAGGAGGCCACAGGCAGTATAGGGGGCCACCGGCAGGTAGCGGGGGCCGGAGGCAGTATAGGGGGCCGCAGGCAGTATAGGGGCCCGCAAGCAGGTATAGGGGGGCCACAGGCAGGTATAGGGGACCACAGGCAGGTATAGGGGAACACAGGCAGTATATGGGGCCGCAGGCAGGTATAGGGGGCCGCAGGCAGGTATAGGGGAACACAGGCAGTATATGGGGCCGCAGGCAGGTATAGGGGGCCACAGGCAGGTATAGGGGGCCACAGGCAGTATAGGTGGCTGCAGGCAGGTATAGGGGGCAACAGGCAGTATATGGGGCCACAGGCAAGTATATGGGGCCACAGGCAGGTATAGGGGGCCACAGGCAGGTATAGGGGGCCACAGGCAGTATATGGGGCCACAGGCAGTATATGGGGCCACAGGCAGGTATAGGGGGCCACAGGCAGTATATGGGGCCACAGGCAGTATATGGGGCCAAATGGAGGTATAGGTGTCCACAGGCAGTATATGGTGCCGCAGGCAGTTTATGGGGCCGAACGCAGGTATAGGGGGCCACAGGCAGGTATAGGGGCCACAGGCAGTATATAGGGCCACACAGGCAGTATATAGGGGCACCGAGGCAGGTAAACGCTATAAAAATAACAACATTAATACTCACCTTAGCATCCCCGGCGAGCGCGCTCTGTCCTCTTCAGTCCGCGCTCCTCCGGCAGCTCCTCGGGCGCACAGCCTGTGACGCGCTGTGCGCCCGAGGACAGGCAGCGGCGCGATGAGGTCATTACATCGCGCCGCTGCCAGCTGAGCCGCACGGGGCCGCGCCGGGTCCTCAGCGCTAAGAGGACCCGGCGCGGCCCCGCAGTGTCGGACCCGGAGACGGTCCGACACTGTCTGCGGGGCAGGGAGCGCTCACTCTCTGCTCCGCAGAAGCCCGCAGTTGTATGTGCGTCCAGCGGACGCACATGTAGCTGCAGGGCCAGTCGGTGCTACAAGCCCATGGCAGCGGCCTGGAGCCCGGGAGGTTCGGGGCACAGGGGGTTTTATCCAGGGCCCGAGCCCCGAATAAAACAGCCTAGCGACGCCCCTGATTACTGCTGTGTACTGGTTGCCATGGTGACTGTCAATCCCCATATCCACAATGCATTGTGGGCATGGTGACATCACAGGCGACCCAGGGCCATCTGGTAGGAGATCGCTGCTGCAGGGGAGCAGGCAGCAGGAGCTCACTCCTCCTGTCTACGACTTAGCTCTGATGATCTTAATTGATCGTTGGAGCTAAGGGGTTAAACACCCGCGGCTGGAGCTCACTCCGACCGTGGGTGATGCAGTATGAGGCCAGTGGTAATGGGGCTCGCTTGTAAGGCTGCACTATTACCAGGGCGTATGCATATGTCCAATGTTGGGAAAGGGTTAAACAGTGGTTGGTTGGTGAAAATTATTCTGAGGGGAGAAAAGTTCATTTTTGCAGCTTTGGGAGTTCAGTAATTGTGTAACACACCATCTCCAATTCTCCTATACAAAGAAATATATTCTAAATAGTGGTTGGTTGGTGAAAATTATACTGAGTGGAGAAAAGTAAATTTTTGACAGTTTTGGGGGTGAAATACCTTTCAAATATACCGTGTGTTATTGTCATACAGATATATATCCAGGAAATTGAGTTCTCTCTGTTGCTAAATCTTACTCAATGCCAAAAAGTGTTATTTTTCCAGATTTTAAGTATGAAATATGCTGAAATATACCAGTGTGTTATTGTGATCCACGTTTATATACACTTCTCTCTTTTTTATTACATATATCTTGTGCCACGCACAGAGTTATAACATTTAGCCACCAATGGTATTGCTGTCTAATCTAGTCGAACCGGCATCTCCATGCTCCCCATTGGCATGTTCTCGCTGCCACCAATGGTACTGCCGTGTAATCTAGTCCAGCCTGCAGAGGCACAAGTTCAAGTTCTTGGGCCCTGGTGCAAAAAGTGAAATGGGCTCCCCATTACCATGGCTACCATCAGTCATCTATTAACTGTTTCAGGGTCCCATGCAGCTAAATCAAATGGGGCTCCCACCCATTACTAGTTCCCATTTTTTAACATATCAGTGGGTCCCTTTTTGATTAGGGTCCCTGACAGGAGTACTGCCCTATTGGCACCCCGCCAGTTACCATGTGCCATTTCCAATATCGGTGTCTTCTTATGTGTCAAAGGGGCTTTTGGGCACCCTTAGGATGCAAGGCCCCGTTGTGGCTGCTACCTCTGCACCCCCAATAGCTACACCCCTGCCAGCTGAACCTCCATGTTCCCCAGTGGGAGGTTCTTGCTGACACCACATATATCACATGTACAAAGCTTGCAAGCAGAGGCATAACTTGAAGTTATTGAGCTCTGGTGCAAAAAGTGAAATGGGGCTCCTGCCAGTTACCATGTGCCATTTCCATTACCGGTGTCTTCTTATGTGTCAGAGGAGCTTTTGGGCCCCCTCAGGATGCAGGCCCCATAGCAGCTGCTACCGCTGCATCTCCTATAGCTATGCCCCTGCTTGCAAGCTGTCCTCATCTTCTCAGTTAGCCATTGAAAGGAAAGAATTATTTTAGCCTATGAATTTTTTTCTGTGACTCTTAGAGACAAATTTTCTTCACTAAGTTGTTCCACGTATCCAGTTTACTGTTATGGATGGTAATTACAACTTCTACTCACGTCTGCTCTGACACCCAATCGTTGATGCCCTTAGAGGAGGAGAAGTAAGCTGGTCCGTCAACAGAAATCCCGGGCCTTCAGCAATGCCTCGCAGTGCCTGTGGCTTCTAGCCTGCAGCTTGAGGATGTAGACTGTGAGGTAGAGGAAGCCACTTGTGATGATGATGACATTGCAGATCCAACGTATTCTTTTCAGCAGCATCTGGCAAGCGCATCATCAATGGAGGAGGAGGGTGATAGGGTAGTGTCAGTGTGGGTCCACCTCAGAAAGGGAGAGGACAGTCACACAAGTCCACTGACATTACTCTGCCAGCAGTGGTCAGTGGTGGCAGCAAGAAATGGGGCTCCTGCCAGTTACCATGTGACATTTCCAATACCGGTGTCTTCTTATGTGTCAAAGGGCCTTTTGGGCCCCCTCAGGATGCAGGGCCCCTTAGCAGCTGCTACCGCTGCACCTCCTATAGCTACGCCCCTGCTTGCAAGCTATTCTCATCTTTTCAGTTAGCCATCGAAAGCAATGAAGTATTTTAGCCTCTCAATTTTTTTCTGTTCCTCTAAGAGCCAAATGTTCATCACTTATTGCTCCACGTGCCCAGATTACTGTTATGGATGGTAATTACAGCTTCTCCTCACCTGTATAGGCATAAAAATTAACCAGAACATCTTCTCCCATTGACTTTAATGGAGTTCGGGTTCAAGTACGAGTTCGACTCGAAACTCGAACCAAACACTACTACTGTTCGAAGTTCCACTCGAACATTCTACTGTTTGCTCAACACTATTTATGACTAGTTCTAATAATTAGAACTCTGTGCACCACAGATTATAAACCACCTGCAATCATATCACTGTAAAAAGAATAGCTAGGAAAAGCAGAACTGACATGCCAATCATTGTATAGACCCACTCACAGTCTGACCAGGAAGTATGAGTCTGAAGCTGTCTGTGACTAAATATAACTTTAAAACTTTAAATACAATTTTTTTCAATTTGTATTCAAAATTATACTGTGTAAAACTAATAAGACTGTAACACATATGTAATGCACAGAAGTTGATGTTAATACATATTACTATAATGGTGTTTTTTGTACTTAAGGAAAAGTCTGCTGAAATCTGTGTGATCCCTGTATCTCTGCTAGTAGCTTAAGCACATATCTGGTGTTGAGCTGAAAAGTGTATAATTATGCTGCTCTGCTGTTATGTAAGTGAGTGAGTTCATGGCCACTGGGGGAGGGAACTTTCCATAGCAATAGGACCAGAAGAGGTTAGAAAAGTTATAAATATAGGTAAATTTAGTGAGTTCTGGGTAGTAGTAGTAGTAGCAATTTTTCTGAAGTTCTTGGATTATGAGCTGGTCAGAGAATGATTCCACCATGCCACCCTGACATAGGCTGAGCTGCTCCTGGGCTCAGGGATCCGCTTCACCCTTTATTCCCTTTCCGTATGGGAGAAGACCTATGATGGTAGCAGGACTTTGGATTCCAAGAAATCATGAGGTGAAATTTAATGCTGGAAGACATCATGGCCTTTGGAACCCAGCAGCTTCTGGCCTGGCCCAATATCTAACTTCTTTTAGGGTTGTCCAGTGCACATGGGAGTCACGGTGAGCTCCAAGTATGACTAAGTCTGGAAATCACTCAAAAAGGACTTTAAAAGTGTGAAGTTATTGCTCCTTTACTGCATAAAACAGACTTGGACTGATGGAAATGTCTATGTAAGAAAATTATAATTCCCATACGAATAACATCATTGCCTGGAAGTAAAGACAGCTCAGCTTGTTTATATTAACCCTTTGAGCCCTGCCTATTTGTATTGCACCGCACATGAAGGGCACCTCACTCACCATCACAGGCAGTTAAGGGAGAGGTCACCACTAGAGAGTGTGCCGGGGGGATTATTACCACCAGAACATTTTAAGAGCAAACCCCCTCTTTAATGTATTGGCTCTGGAGTAGCATGAGAGGTATGGTTTGAGTGAAAGCCACTGTGACATCAATAAACCACCACTACTACCATCCTCTTTGCTTCTTGTTCGGGTCATTACACATACATTAGTCTTTACTTGTGTCATTTCTAGCAGCACAATATTGGGCTAGTCTCTCCCTACGAGCTGGTAGGACAGATGAAGATTTTATGAGTAGGAGTGTACTATATAATAGCCCCAAAACGTCATCCACGTTGTGTTTTTTCTGTCATATGGGAGGTTCAGATGGTCTCCTTGAGAAAAGTAAATTTCTACAGATGTAGCAGAACTGAAAAGAACAGATAATGTGTCGTGATATCACAGCACAGAAGGTTATCTCAGTTTTCTCAATGTTTTTCAATGGCCTTTGTTTACAGATGAGAGCAGATAACACGAAAATCTGTGATGTCACGGTCAAGTTGTACTCTGCTACATCTGTATGTTATGTAGAAACTTACCATAATTTTATCGTGGTCATATGATTGCTTTCCTTATTAACCTGCTGAATGCAATGTTTTAAATCGCTTAAGCCTTTGTAAAACTATAATTTACTGCAGTTTTTTTTACAGTTATTCCTTTGCAAAACAGCAGTACTGCAGCTGGTCTGAAATACAGTTAAAACCAGAAGTTTATATACACTATATATATATAAAGCACCATCTGCAGGTTTTTCTCACTATCTGACATGAAATCAGACTAAACCTTACCTGTTTTAGGTCAATTAGGAACCAAAATTATTTATATTTGCCAAATGCCAGAAAAATGAGATTTTTTTAAACAACTATATTACTTTCTGCAAAGTCAAAAATGTACACTTCATTAGTATTTGGTAGTAGTGTTGAGTGAAAGGTTCGAGAAAAGTTAAGTTCGAGTCGAACTTCATGATTTTTTAGAACTTGAGCTGAACCGAACTTATTACATGTCACGGGTGTCCCTGCGACCCCCGTGCGGGTCACAGGCACACCCGCACCCCAGCAGCATCTCCCGCTGCGAGCCGTGCTGTGACCCGGTCTTTGGGCTGCGGACGCGCTCGCTGCTCTGTTCACTTATCTCACCAGGCTCCTGCTGTGCTTCGGGTGCGTGCTTCTGCTGCTGGCCATAAACGCGCTCACCCCCTAGTGGACGCGCGCGGTACTGCAGCTCAAGGGACAGCGTGCCGGTGACTGGTCTCACTGGGCGCTGACCCTATTTAAGCCCTGCCTCTTCCTCATCACCTTGCCGAATCAATAGTGCCCTGTGCCTTGAGAGGAAGCGTTCCCATTGTGTCTTTGCGTTTACTGTGAACTGTTCCATTGCTCGACCACAAATTATTACCGCCTGTCCTGACCTTCTGCCTGTCCCCGACTACGAACCATTGCCGCCTGTCCTGACCCTCCTGCCTGTCCCTGACTACGAGCCTGCTTTACGATTTTGTACCACACCACACCTTGGCCGCCACCGCAAGCAAGTCACGTCAGGGGTAGCGACCTAGTAGCAATCCGCCGCAGCAAATCCATACCACTTTGCGGCGGGCTCTGGTGAAAACCGGACCTACTTAGACTCCACTCCCTGGCGTGGCTTACACTATCACTTGTGGTGGTCCAGAGGATCCACATCCTCGGTTTGCCTCCGGGTAAGCCGATCCTGACAGTTCAATTCGGTCATGGATCCCGCCAAGGTGCCTCTTCCGAGCGTCTCTGACATCACCACCATCGTGGCACAGCAGTCTAAGCAGATCGCGCAGCAAGCACAACAACTTAACCAACTGACGAATATGATGCAGCAGCTTCTCGCCTCTCAGCAGCAACAGCCGGCTGCTGTGGCAGCCCCCGTGCAGCGGCTCCGGGTATGTCCGCTGGTCCCAAGCTCCGGTTGTCCATGCTGACGAAATTTGATGGGGACCCTAAAACCTGCAGGGGCTTCATCACACAATGTTCCTTCCACATGGAACTTATGGCCGGTCAGTTTCCGTCAGAAAGGTCTAAGGTGGCCTTCGTGGTCAGTCTTCTCTCTGGGAAAGCCCTGGCCTGGGCGACTCCACTTTGGGATTGAGGCGAATCTATCCACTGACTCTATCCACTTTCGGATGGAACTGGTGTCTCTGCAAGTGGGAGCTTTGCACAAAGAGAGGATCGCATTCTTCGTGTTACCCTGTTCTTCCTCGGCTGTCCTCCTGGGGCTTCTATGGCTGCAACGTCATGCCCCTATGCTTGACCGGAAGACGGGCGAAGTTCTGCGTTGGGGTAACGACTGCTAGTCTCGCTGCTTAGTGGCACCTCACCTGGTGCACCCCACTCCTCCACAGCTATCTCCCAAATCTCTTCTGGGTCTGCCGGCGCAGTATCAGGACTTCCAGGACGTTTTCTCAGAGAAGCAAGCGGAGAGCCTTCCGCCTCATCGTGCCTTTAATTGCCTTATAGATCTGCTGCCCGGGGCTAGCCCTCCCCAGCCTTGGGGCTACCTGCTATCTGTACCCGAGACCCAGGCTATGTCTGCCTACATACAAGAGAATCTTCGTAAGGGCTTCATTCGCAAGTCTACCTCTCCTGCAGGCGCTAGTTTCTTCTTCGTAGAAAAGAAGGACGGGTCACTGCGCCCTTGCATCGATTACCGCGGACTCAATAAAGTCACCATTAAAAATCAGTATCCATTACCGTTAATTACTGAACTCTTTGACCGTCTCCGAGAGGCCATTCAGATCAGAGAGGGGGACGAGTGGAAGACGGCCTTTAAGACTCAGGATGGGCACTTCGAATTTCTGGTTTTGCCCTTCGACCTGTGCAATGCCCCTGCGGTTTTCCAGGAGTTCATCAACGATATTTTCAGCGATCTTCTGTATACCTGCATAGTGGTTTATCTGGATGACATTCTGATTTTCTCACCCAATTTGGAGTCCCAACAGTCCCACGTGAGTCAAGTTCCGAGGCGTTTGTGCAACAATAATCTCTATGCCAAACTAGAAAAGTGCATTTTTCACCAGAACAGCCTACCGTTTCTCGGCTACATTATCAATGGGCTACAGATGGACCCTGCCAAGCTGTCCGCCATCCTGCAGTGGCCTCAACCTGTCAGTCTTCGGGCCATCCAACGTTTCTTGGGGTTTGCGAACTACTACAGGCAGTTCATCCCTCACTTCTCCACGTTGGTAGCCCCAATTCTGGCCCTCACCAGGAAGTATGCCAACCCCCGACTATGGCCGGCAGCCGCTGAAGAGGCCTTCTGCATCCGTTCTATCTTGGCTGGATACCGAGTACCCCTTCTTCGCGGAAGTCGATGCCTCTTCTGTGAGCGCTGGAGCGGTATTCACCAGGAAGGGCCCAAAGGGCAAGACTCGGACCTGCGGGTTTTTCGCTAAAACGTTTTCACCCACTGAGAGAAACTACACAATCGGGGATCGGGAGTTACTGGCCATTGAGCTTGCCTTGGAGGAATGGTGCCACCTCCTGGAGGGTGCTCGGCATCCCGTAAACTTCTTTACCGATCACAAGAACCTCCTTTAACTCCAAACAGCACAGCGTCTAAACCCACGCCAAACAAGGCGGTTGCTGTTTTTTTCCCATTTCAATTTCGTTATCCCCTTTCGACCAGCGGAGAAGAATTTCAAAGCCGATGCCCTGTCTCGTGCCTCAGATATTAGTGGAGAAGAGGAGGCCAAGCCTCAGCACATTGTACCCCCAGAACGTCTGATATCCGTGGCCCCCATAAATCTCCAACATGCACCCCCGGTTAAAATGTATGTGCGGCCCGCGCTTTGGAAAAGGGTGCTGAACTGTGGACATTGTTCTCGGATTGCTGGACACCCAGGGGTTTGAAAGTCATGTTTCCTGGTTTCCCATTTTTATTGGTGGCTGGGTCTAGCCAAAGATGTGAAGGAATTCATGGATGCGTGTACCACTTGTGCTCACAACAAGTCCCCACGCATCAAACCGGCGGGTCTGCTGCAAACTCTGCCTGTCCCTAACAGTCCATGGGTTCACTTTGCCATGGACTTCATCACCGATCTGCCTCCTTCGGACGGAAATATGGTCATCTGGGTGGTCATTGACCGATTCTCTAAAATGGCTCACTTCGTCCCACTGCCTGGTCTTCCTTCTGCTCCACTTCTGGCCAGTCTCTTCTTCCAGCATATTTTTCGATTGCTTGGACTTCCACAACACATCATCTCAGACCGGGGAGTTCAGTTCGTTTCAAGATATTGGCGTGGTCTCTGCTCACAATTACAAGTCAAACTGGACTTTTCCTCTGCCTACCACCTGCAATCCAAACTCCAGGTCGAAAGGGTGAATCAGGTCCTGGGTACATACCTCTTCCATTTTGTGTCTGCTCGTCACGACGATTGGTCTAGCCTATTGCCTTGGGCTGAATTTTCTTATAATTCTCTGGAGTCAGGAGTCTGATTCTGCCGGGGCATCCACTTTTTTCGTGGTCTTCGGCCGTCACCCCCGTACACTCCTTCCACTACCCCCCGCCTCCTCCGATGTTCCTGCGGTGGACAGTCTTGTCCGTGACTTATCTGCCATATGGAAGAGTACAAGGCAATCCCTGCTTCAGGCCTCTTCCCGTATGAAGGATCAGGCAGACAACAAGAGGAGATAGGGTATGGTTGTCGGCCAGATATATCCGCCTCAAAATTCCCAGCTATAAGCTCGGCCCCCAGTTTCTGGGTCCTTTTGAAGTCCTGAGGTGCATCAATCCTGTGGCCTACAAACACCAGCTTCCTCCCACTATGCATAACCCAAACTCCTTCCATGTCTCCCCGCTGAAACCGATCGTCCTTAATCGGTTTTCACTGTCTGTGGCTCCTCCTTCTCCCATAGCTGACTCCACCAATGTTTTTACAGTCATGGCCATGAAGACGGTTAGGGGGAGACGATTTTTCTTGGTTAACTGGGAAGGGTATAACATCCTGGACCGGAACCTCTTGAAGAGGTTTCTGCAGACTAGAAAGAGGGGGAGGCCTAAGGGGGAGGGGGGGGGTACTGTCATGGGTGACCTTGCGACCCACATGTCGGTTCACAGGTACAACTGCACCCCAGCGGCGTCTCCCACTGCGAGCCGAACCGTGACCCAGTCCTCGTAGCTCTGTTCACTTACCTCGCCACGCTCCTGCTGTGCTTCGGGCGCATGCTTCTGCTGCTGGCCGGCCACGCGCTCGCCCCCTAGTGGGCGCGCGCGGTGCTGCAGCTCAATTTAAAGGGACAGCACGCCGGTGATTGGTCTCACCAGGCGCTGACCCTATTTAAGCCATGCCTCTTCCTCATCACCTTGCTGAATCGATAGTGCCCTGTGCCTTGAAAGGAAGCGTTCCCATTGTGACTTTGCATTTACTGTGTACCATCCTCGGTTTGCCTCCGGGTAAGCCGATCCTGACAATACAGTTCGTTCGAGAAAAACTTTGCGCTCAACACGTGCACTGGACGCTCCATTTTAAGTTTCACTTTCAGCTGCTTCATATGCAGTTTTGGCGGGCATCCAATTAGTGCTCAGCACAGAGAAGTGTAAAAAAAAGTCACCATTCAGTGTGTAGGGATCTTATTGGCTGCTAAAATCACATGACTCTGCTATATGTATGTCCCTATTATCTGTTGAACGCCATTTCGAGTTTACTCTCTGTACTGAACACACTGCTGTCTGTCTGCTAGCTTGCATGCAGACAAGCACACCATTTCTCAGTGATTTTAGAAAGGAAAAGCTGCTTGTTAGAATAGTTGGGAGAGGGACAGCAAACTTACGGAATCATAGACAGCAATAGTAAGGGAGTTTTGTGTTGCTGGCTGCATCTTTATCATCTTTATTCTGAGTGTCCAAAAGTTCATCTCTGCTGTTCTGGGGGTCCAGCTAGTGCAGAAGAAACCATCAGCAAATTTTCTATAGAAAGAAATCGATTTCAAGTACTGGTTGCTTGCTGCAAATTTGATTGAGTGCCCAATAGTTCATTTTACCAGTCCAATTACTGAAGAAGACACCGTTAGCAAATCTGCCACAGAAATAAATCTATTTCTAATACTGCTTGCTTCCTGCAAATATTTGGGATTGTAGAAAAGTCAGTTTTGCAGTGTTGCTGCTAGAATTCTTCCTTAGAACACGGTTCAGAAATCTGCCATAGAAAGAAATCTATTTCTAAGTCTGTTTGGTTGCTGCAAATTTTTGTGATAGAAGAAAACGTTATTTTTACAGTGTTGGTGGTAGAGTTCTTGCATAAGAGACCGTTAACAAATCTTTACCTTTTTAATATTTATCTTTTTGAACATGGAGGGAACTAAAGGTGGTAAGCGAGCAAGGAGGGGAGTAGAGCGTGGATCTAGAGGTTCGAGTCATAGCACTCCTTCCAGTGCTCCAGACAACACAAAAGCGAGCACATCGTCAGTTGCAGGACCGTCAAGCCTGTCATCACTTGGTCGGTTCAGCTGTAACGCCCAATCGCTGATGCGTTCAGAGGAGGCGAAGAAATCTGGTCAGCGGTGCCTTGCAGTGCCTGTGGCTTCTAGCCTGAAGCTTTAGGATGTAGACTGTCAGGAACAGGAATTCACCTGTGATGAGGATGACATTGCCGATTCAACGTGGTCTTTTCAGCAGCAGCTGGCGAGTGCATCATCAGTGGAGGAGGAGGATGATGGGGTAGTGTCAGTGCGGGTCCGACCTCAGAAAAGAAGAAGACAGTCGCACAAGTCCACTGACATTAATCCAAAAGCCGTGGTCAGTGGTGACAGTGAGAACACTGCTATTAGGTTTTCACAGTCGAAGAGTTCCAGGACCTGTGAAGCCTGGACCTTTTTTCAATCAAGCCTCAGATTCTCCAAGTGACGTCACATACCGGATTTACTTTCAACACGTCAGCAGAGGAAAAATTATAAAGAGTTTAGGCACCACTAGCATGAACAGGCACATGTATGTAAAGAATGAATTGCTGTGGAAGAGTCACTTGGAGAAAAAAGGCCACACAGGGCCTGGTCTTCCAACCACTGTGACCTCTTATGCCTCCTCCTCTGCTACTTCAAAGCCCAAACGGCCCTCTGCTGCCAATGTGCCGAAGCAGCATGAGCAAGCACCATCCCCAGTCCCAGACACTGTCGGCCGATTCCCACCACCAGCAACACAGTCTACACCTTCCCCTTCCACCAGTCTGACCTGCATGTTGTACAGAGGCAAGTCTGGCAGACAGCTTTCTGTTTACCAGGTGTGGGAACGTATCCATCTTTCCCCTGAGAATATGGATCGTTTGACATTTATAAAAATGAATCAAGCATAGATCTACGAAGATTTTGTTGCCCCGGTTGCTGATGTCACTGACTAGTAACTTGTAGCACGTCTTCTTTACAACGTGAAATACACATTCCATCAGTCATCTATTAACATCAGTCATTCATCAGTCTGCAGTAAGTCATCTATTAACCGTTTCATGGCCCCATACAGCCAAATCAAGTGGGGCTCCCACCCATTCCTATTTTGTTAACATATTTGTAGACCCCTTTTTGATTAGGGCCCCTGACAGGAGTACTGCTCTATTGCCCCCCTGGCAGTAGCAGCTAATTAGATTAGTTTATTTCTACTGTTTTCAAATACTAGTTGCTTGCTGCAAAATTTTATTGAGTATCTAAAAGGTAATTTTTGCTGGTTTGGAGGTCATGCTGCTGCAGAAGATACTGTTAGCAAATGTCCTATTGAAAAAAAAAAAAACGTATTCCAAATCCTAATTTCGTCTTTAAAATGTTATTTTCTTTTTTACGGTCATTTTTGTTGGTTTGGGGGTCATGGTACTGTAGAAGACACCGTAAGTAAATGTCCTATTGAAAAAAAAACTTATGTCAAATCCTAATTTCGTCTTTAAAATTTTATTGAGTGTCAAAAACGGTCATTTTTGTTGGTTTGGGGGTCAGGTTACGGTAGAAGACACCGTAAGTAAATGTCCTATGGACATACATCTTATTTCAAATACTCATTTGTGCAGTGATAGCAGATGCTATAGGGCCCTGCATCCTCAGGTGTCCCAAACGCCCCTTTGACACATAAGAAGACACCAGTATTGGAAATGGCACATGGTAACTGGCAAGGGTGCCAATAGGGCGGTAATCCTGTCAGGGACCTTATAAAAAAGGGGCCCAGTGATATGTTAAAAAATAGGAACTAGTAATGGGTGGGGGCCCCATTTGATTTAGCTGCATGGGACCCTGAAATGTTTCATAGATGACTGATGGCAGCCCTGGCTACCACTGCACCCCCTATAACTATGGCCCTGCCAGCTGAACTTCCATGATCAGAAATTTGATCGCCTACAACACCTTCTTCAGGAGGTCAATTCTGAGTCCTGTGCAAATTGTCCCTCCCTAAGTTCTGCTTGCTACATCCCCATATTGTGCTGCTGTGAAGGACACAAGTGAAGATGAAGATTTAGAAAGCAAATCTGTTTTTCCTTAGTCCTTATAGTCTGAACTCAAAAAATATTACACAAGAGGGTAAAGTTTTGGGGCCATTACATAGTATTCTCCTACTCACTAAAACTTTCACTGTCTTATCGAGGTTACCCCTATATTGTGTAGCTGAATGGACTAACAGATTTACATTCTAAATCTTCAGCTTCTCTCACTTAAAATCTGCAGAATTGCTTTAAGTTGGTGTAATAGACATGACCTTGAGAATCTTAGAAGTGACCACAGATATTCTCTTCTGCCCATTTATGTTGTACAAATGTATTAATATTTTTATAACTCATATTTTCATGTCCTTTGTATCCTGCATAGACCTATAGACAGAGAACAAAAATGTTATTAGACACTTGATATTTTGAAACACTTCTTAAACTAATATAATGTCTTTTTTTTCCAGATGAAATGTTACAGTACCCATCTGCCATATCAAAGATCATGATTAAGCCAGGTATCTTTTAACTTTCTATGTTCAGTAATATTAAGTAGATTTATAGTCAAATTAAAAGCATCAGCGCAGGGTGAAAAAATACCCCTCCTCCCCCCCCACAACAATCAAAATAGCAGGCGGGGTCTTTTAATGGGTCTTCAAGTGATACCTTTACTTGTATGTGACATGTAATGTGACCTTATGTAAAGGGCAAGGGGTTGTTTGAGGTACATGTAAGAGGTATATCATATACTGGCAGTGTGTGGTACAAATAAGAGGTTAATAACATAATAAGATAATAATAATCACATGATGTAATGGCGATGTGTTGTTACCATTACAGCTGAATTACCTTAGTCAGGAACAGCCCTAAGCAGCTCACAGTAACAGCGTTCTCTCTGCACTGAGTACAATGCAGTGAGAACACTTCACAGGCTGTGGGAACATCTCAAAATTGTCAGCATCTAATGCGCACCGCCCACATGGACTGTCTTAATGTAAGGAGGAGACAGAGGAGTCCACTCGCCGCTTATATAAGCAGCTCACTGTGCCACTAATACTTTCATTTAATTGGTCCATGACGCCCTTCAGCTCTCCATCTTAATGGCACCTCCTCCAGCTCTCCATCTGGATGGCACCTCCTCCAGCTCTCCATCTGGATGGCACCTTTTCCAGCTCTCCATCTGGATGGCACCTCCTCCAGCTCTCCATCTGGATGGCACCTCCTCGCTCCATGTAATGGCACCGATCCTCCAGCTTCATCTATGGCACCACCCACCTCCCTCCCCAGCTCTCCATCTGGATGGCACCCCTCCACCTCCATCTGTATGGCACCTCCTCCAGCTCTCCATCTGGATGGCACCTCCTCCAGCTCTCCATCTGGATGGCACCTCCTCCAGCTCTCCATCTGGATGGCACCTCCTCCAGCTCTCCATCTGAATGGCACCTCCTCCAGCTCGCCATCTGGATGGCACCTTTCCAGCTCTCCATCTGGATGGCACCTCCTCAAGCTCTCCATCTGGATGGCACCTCCTCCACTCTCCATCTGAAGGCACCTCTCTCCAGCTCTCCATCTGGATGGCACCTCCTCCAGCTCTCCACCTGGATGGCACCCCTCCAGCTCTCCATCTGTTTAGCACCTCTTCCATCTCTCCATCTGTAAGGCACCTCTTCCAGCTCTCCATCTGGACGGAACCTTCACCAGCTCTCCATCTGGATGGCACCCACCCAGTTCTCCATCTGGATGGCACCTTCTCCAACTCTTCATCTGGATGGCACCTCTTCCAGCTCTCCATCTGGATGGCACCTCCTCAAGCTTTCCATCTGGATGGCACCTCCTCCAGCTCTCCATCTGTATAGCACCTCCTCCATTTCTCCATCTGGATGGCACCCTTCATCTCTTCATCCAGACAGCACCCACTCATCTCTCCAGCTGGATAGCACCTCATCATCTCTCCATCCAGATGGTCTGATGCCAGATTTATTACCATACGGAAAAATAGTTTAGTAAAAGATCAGCTCTCTGCAACAAGATCCCACAATGTCTTCCGTATGTGCATGGAAAAACATGGGGAATTTCCCCACAACTGCAAACACACTATTAGTATATTGTATCCGATAAAACCTGACTTTTATTTCAATCAATAAAAATATTCCATAATCCAGAGCAAGAACATAGAAGTGATTTATATGATCAAAAATGCTCGTTATAATGGCACAATCCAAATGGCAAATTGCAATGGCTATGTGGTTTGCTGGCTGGGAACTTAATTTGGATTATGCCATTATAACGAGCATTTCTGATCATACAATTTGCTTCCATGTTCTTGACTTTTCTTTCAATAAAAAAATATTCATTAATCCAAAGCAAGTTTTATCAGATAATAATAATAATAATAATAATAATAACCTTTATTTATATAGCTCCAACATATTCCGCAGCACTTTACAATTTGGAGGGTGTAGGTACAGACAAAAGACATACATTGCACAATGAAAAGCTTACAATCCTTTAGGGTGTAGGGTGAGATGAATTGTGAGAATTGCTAAGTTTACAATGGTCCGGCCATGTGACATAAATATGGGGTGGTAGAATTCGGATGAACCTGCCACCCAGACAGACATCTATATGCAGATAAGTGCCGAATTGTAGAGAGTGACAGAAATGTGTGCGGTAGAGAGTGGGGAGTGGAGGTTAGCAATTAGGGAAATGTATTCTCAGGGCCCTCTTAAAACTATGAGCGTTGTGAGTGTGCCTGATTGCCCGCGGTAGCATGTTATAGAGAACTGGTGCCGCCCGTGAAAAATCTTGGAGACGGGCATTGGACATTAGGATGACTGAGGAATTTAGTCTAAGATCATCTGCAGAGAGAGCAGGTCGGGTGGTAGACAGAGATGAGGGAGGAGATGTAGGGGGTGCAGCGCTGTGGAGAGCTTTATGGGTGAGTTTGAGAAGTTTATATTGTATCCTGTACTGAATGGGCAACCAGTGCAGTGACTGACACAGGGTAGAGGCATCAGTATAGTTGCTGGAGAGAAAAAAAAAAGCCTGGCTGCTGCATTATCAGATAAAAGTTTACAGAGTGCTGGATATGCGACTAGTAGATTTATCACAGTGGCTCATACTGATAAATAAATTACTGTAGCTTTAGATTTCTCTGACTTTTTGGCTTCCTTACTATTCCAACATTTTGGTGCATTTTAAGACAAATTTCTGGTGCAACCACATATAATATATAAGGGCCACAGCACTAATGCACAAATAGGGGGATATACTGCACTGTAGGCAAAAATGTCAACAAAAACAGTTTTTCCGTCTGTATTGGCTCTTTTGTCAATTTGTATATGAATCTAGGGACTTTATATAGGCATCGAAAAACATATTTTGACCCCCTTTTTTTTTCAAATTCAAAAAGATTTTATTTATAAACAGAATATCATACAAAATACATACTTGCAAGAAGTACAATGAGTATGCATGCTAATGTTAAAACAATCAAGAATCCGAAACACAAGAACAATGAGAGAAATGCCGCTGCTACAAGAGATAAAAAAATATTGGTATAGGACTACTAGAAAATTAAATAGAGTGACAAGTCAACTTATATGGTTCTCTTAGGAAGTAAATTGTCAGTCCCATCGCATTTGACCCAAATTTTTAGCCACATAAAACCTCAAAAATTTGGATCAAGTAGTGCAAAATTATTCTGTTCATCGATGTGCCAGTTATCACCACTTGTGGCAAACCAAGAGGGAAAGAATCACTGAACTTAGAGACCTGTGTGCCTAGGCTGAAATGTTAGCACTGTCAGACGTTGCAAGTTCCAGTGTTTGGAAGAACAACAACAAACTGGTAAGATAGCAAGAGACCAGTGGACATAAGCCTCTGCACAGACAAAAGTAAAATAGCATATCACATCCCAAGTCTAGGGTAGCAAACTGTGTTGACACAAATCATCAGAAGGACTTTTTAGAACATTAGGGTACAAGCCAGCAATCCAGCTATATGTGCTCCATTGACCTGACTCCAGTGCTCTCAAAGTCTATAATGGTACACAACACAATAACAATGGTGGCTTGATGATGGTTTATCCTCTTCAGCAACGGTCCGGCTTTTGTCTTGGAAGCAATGATAGCTGGAGAATGGTTTGGAGACCACATGAGCCAATCAATGAAGAGACCTTAACAAGGGAACATCACACCAGTCCTATCACTGGCATTATGAAATGGGTGATATAACATACAGTAGTCAGACCCCTCTAGTTTTCATTTTGAGTACACCAAAAGCTCGATGTTACGTTGATTTGGACATGGAACCAGTGGTTTAGCCATTTCGCCAAAGTGTCCCAAAAGACATTTTTCATGCTACTTTGAACCTGAGTGGCTTAAAGTGCTACCATGGCCTGCAGCATCTCTAGACTTGTCTCCCATAGAGCACACCTGGGATGTCACTGATCGGCTATTGCAAAGGAAGCTTCGAGCAGGCAACATTAATGATTATGCGTTAAGCACAGCATAACATCCCTCAGATGGTCATTAATAACCTCAATGATAGCAGCCAAGGCATGGAAGTGGCACTCATAGTGGATACTGAATAAATCAAGATCTTTTGAATATTTTGCATACATATTTTTATCATTTGCATTCATTAACATGTCTGTCTGTCCTGTGATGTCCATAATCCATATACTTTTCCTTTTCGGTGCTGCACATTTAATATTGAAGAGTGTATTTATGATTTATTTTCAACTCTTTTCATTGAACATTTTCCCTGTGGTGCAGTGTAGTCCTCTTTTCCTACACTGGCATGATGTTGTATGGTGTTTGTACTATGAATTAGTAATAACATTATACTTACATTAAAAAAAATAGTCTGTGATTTGTTGCTGGTGTCTTACACCTTTAGATATTCTACCTGGTCAGTTTTATCATTGGTATTAAAGACTTTTTAACATCACTGTCCAAGGACTTTCCCTGTGTTGAAAGAAGAAACCTAAGTTATTATTCTGCGTATATGTTTTTTTTTTTTTTTTTTGAATCATTGACGTAGACGACTTTCCAACCATGGTGGCCAATGCTTCAATCCTCAACCACTACGTGATTGCTGTGATCAATGATCCTTTGTGGGTGAGAGTGAGAGTTTGAGGTCCCTACTGTCTGTTGTAGAGATGTGAGCTCTTATCCAGGGTAGATCAATGCAAATACTTGTAATGTAGTGAGTGTGTATAGATAGATCATGGTAGTTTCTATTATGTAGTCAACACTTGGCCTTGTGGTAGCCTTAGAGATATGTCTTTAGTCGGTGGGGGGGACATACTTTAATCTGTGTTGTAGATGGGTGGGAGAATGGGAAGAGGTTGTAGTTGGGGAATTGAATGTGATAATAGATCATATTTCTCATTACAGAAGATACTAAAACTGTCTCAGAACAAGGTGACCAAGGTAATTTTGTGGATAAACACCGGAAAAATCTGATTGACATGATCTCTATGGTAGATCCGGTTCTAGACGATCTCTACGGTCTGGATCTTTTATCCTATGAACAATATGTTACCGTGCGCATCCAAAACACCAACATTGAACAGATGAGGAAGCTGTATGACTATATAAGAGCCTGGGATAATGAAGACAAAGACAAAGTCTACAAGATTCTGAAAAAACACAACCGTCCTATCATCAAGAGGCTGGAAAATTAACTCCCTGCAGACCACACAACAGCTGAAAGCTGTAAAGAGACACTGCAATCAGAAAGGAGTATCCTTGTTAACACCAGTATTCATAGAAAACTATTCTTTTTTCATTTGGCATTTTCTTTTTCAGCACTCCTATGCAATTAAAAGTTTTATGTCCTTCTCTAGCTGTGTGAGAGAACCTTTATGTGGCAGGGCAGATTAATTTTACTTAATTTCTATACACAGTCTCATTAAAAATAGTAGGTAATGATGTACTGATTGCACTATTTTTCCCTCGACAGGGAGAGATAAGGTTATATTAGATCACAAGCAATGCATGAAATAGAATTGATATGAAATAATATAAAAATGAGATATATGAATGATAATTAAATGTATTAACTAATCTAGGAAAGCTGTGTACCTTTTGTTTTTCTCTTTTACATTTCGTTTAGTTAAAAAGTGTGTGTTCAGCTTTAAAAAAATTAATTCAACAATCACAAGAGTGTGCCTGGTCTCAGTGACCAAGTGTCCCAGTGTCCCTTAAAACCAACTTGAGTAAACACAGAACATGGGTTTGGAGGACATTGTATATTAATTATTAAGTTGATCTGTTTTCTGTCAATGTTGTCAGCATATTCAAATGAGCCATGAAGTCATCTACATATTACTGCTGTTTATTGGTTTATCATATATCTTTATTTGATCTACCCTACTATACATTGACCACATGATGCTATAAAATGTCTTGATTTCCTGAAAATAAACAGTTCTGATCCAAAGCAGAACCCCAGTGGTCCACTGTGTGTTCACTCATCGATCGTGGGAGACTGTGAAGATATCAAGAGAAAAACTTCTACATCATTATAATCTTTTTTTCTACTTTGGGGCGAGTGTTTCTTTACACTTATCAGGTAATTGCGGATAATATTTACACTTCTCAGACCAGAACCAACCTAAAAGAAGGGCCATCAAGCAATCTTACTGCTGTGCTATCAGAGCTCACAGAAGAGAAGTCAGAGAGAGTAATGTACAAAGGGGAACTTTAAAAGAAAATTATATATAAAAAAAAACACCCCCCCATGAGAAAAATAATAATCTATATAATAGTCGTATATCGTTTGTCAATGTGTGAAAGAAAATGTTGATGCTAGTGGCCCTTTTAATGAAACCTCTAATAATATGTGACTACACCTGAGTATCTTATGACTGTAGCCCTGAACTCGGCTACACCGGATCCTCTTGTGGGATCATTTCTTTACATAGCAATGAGACAGAACCAACAAGAACATCAAAGCTCATGTGTAGCTCTCGGTAAGCCAGATTGTTTACTACTTTATGGTATTGAAAAATGAATAATGTAACGGTTAAAGTCCAAATCAGTCCAAAACAAATGTCCCAAATTTTCCTCCCACCCATAAAGGATATCACCACAGTCCCCAAGGACTGCTGGAAGTACCTATGGCAGAGGGATGCAGATTAGATATGTTCTGAAATATCATACATAACCCTGGAATGACGGGCACGGAGTAATGACACACACACTCATCGTAAGTGTATCATGAACAGAAGTTGATTATCAGGAATGCTTCAATTTATAATGAAAAATACGTTACAAGTAGAGATGGGCGAATTTCTAAAAAATTTAATTCGCCAGATTCGTTGAATTTTCCAGCAACTTTTTTCGACCCGAATTTATTTGCGACGAATCGCGTTAAAAAAAAAACAGCTATTACCTGGCTGAGGAGAGCCTGCAGGGTGCTGTAGAACATTGTGCCATGCTTAAATATGCAGAGGGAGCTTGGTTTGGTCTTCATACAACGCTGTGTTTTAGTATGACACTCACATGACTGCCGCCTCTATTAAAATCACTTCACACTTTTCTGGGCAGTTACAGGGGCAAAACTGACCAAGTAACTGAAGTGGGAACACAGCTTGACAAGGTAATGTCAGCGCCAGCTGGAAAGAACCGAGCTGAGGGCTAAGATCCTACTATAATAATAATAATAATAATAATCGTTATTTATATAGCACCAACATATTCCGCAGAACTTTACAATATAGATGGTATAAGCACAGACAAACCAGACATTAAATTATAAAAAAGCTATGTACAAATCAGACATGAGGTGAGAGGGTCCTGCTCACAAGAGCTTACAATCTATAAGGGTGTATGGGTGAAACAAAGGGTGAGAAGTGCTTGGTTTACAATGGTCCAGCCATGTTACATAAATATGGGGTAGTATACATAAAAAAGTGGATGAACCTGCCATCCCAACTATACATCTATATACAGATAAGTGTCTGTGGGTGGCAAAGTGCAGGAAGTGACAAATGTGTGACAGAATTTGATGGGTTAACAATTAGGGATCTTGATAGGCTTGTCTAAAAAGATGAATTTTTAGAGCGCACCTAAAACTGTGAGGGTTGTGAAAGTGCCTGATCACATGGGGTAACAAAGAATGCAATAGTAGGTTCCTGGAGCAGGCACAGGGCGCAGCACAGTAAGTCGACGTTACAGCAGGGGTCAACCCACGAGGCCAGAGCTTCCGGTGTCATCTAGCAGCCGTGTGTTGACCACACACTAGGTCATTCACTTTCTTCCAGATGACATCTGACAATCCCGGCAAACAGTTGATGCATCCGTAAGACACAACCTTTAGTTGGCATTGCCCGGGAGCAGGTCAGGGGCCCTCACCTGTCCTCAACCCACCTCTTTCCTGTTCACTTCCCACAGCCAGAGAATTAATGTGCTGTGGGCTCTGCGCCACTATACAGTGAGGACGAACTATTTGAGGAGAGTGGGCAGCAAAGAGGTGGGGAAGACATCCGCTGCTTCTTGCAAAAGTGGGCAAGTAGTGATGAGGAGAGTGGCATGGGGGTTTATGTTGCGAGCGGTCAGGCTTTGTACAGCGACACCGTTGAGGAGGATGGCGGTGACAGGCAAACATTACTCAATGTAGACAATCGCACTTGGAAGCCGGGTAAGGCAAGCAAGGCTGGGACAAGGTATTCTGGTGCCCTAGTTAAATAAGACATAAAGTGCCCCCCCCAAATGGAAAATTCAGCCCACTCCATGCCTACTTGCACCCCATTTTTTGCCTGGTATGAAGTGGCCTCCTAGATGGTCGCATACCTTCGACTACCCATCGTCACGGCCCTGGAAGAAAGGGCTTTGTCATTATCATTGGGAGAAGAGAGCGGCAGCTTGCAAGTGAGGCAGTAGCGTAGCCGACAAGCCGGGACCTACTTTGCAGGTCCCAGAAAGTAGCAGTGCAGGAGCTCACCGAGGCAGCGGCGATAAATAGTCAGTAAGTGCAGAGCATTGGTGGTAAAATCACCTACTCGGCGGTGTGGCAGTTTTTTGACAAGACACCAGAGGAGGCGAACATGGCTTTAGGTAGAATCTGTGGGCAGAAAGTAAAGCATGACCAGAAACCTAACATTGCCACCACAGCCCTGCTTCAACATGCAGCGTCACCATACAATGGCCTGGGAGAAACATGTCTCAGATGTGGTGGTCCATCCTGTCTCAACAACAGCAGCAGCACCCAGTGGCCCGCCTCCCATTTCAGGCAGTCAAGGATCCACCACCTCTGCCGAAGCAACTCCCTGTGTTTCACATCATCTATCGGTCCAGATGCTCCTGCTCCTTGCCACTAATAGTGCCAGCAGTTGTTCACTGAGACGATTGCCAAGAGACATCAGTATGCGTCTAGCCATCCCTAAGAGCAAAAGCTGACCATGCTCCTGTCCAAGTTAGTGATACTGCAGTCCCTCCCTTTTCATTATGGTGGACTATGTGCTGTTCAGAGAACTTGACAGGAAACTTTGCATGCACTTTAGCCATTTCTTTACCGCCAAGCACACCCTACTTCAGCTAAACAGAACAGAGAAATTATGAACAGGGAAAAGCAGAGAGAAGTCTATGAACAGGGAAAAACAGAGAGAAGTCTATGAATAGAGCAAAACAGGGAGAAAGTGATGAACAGAGTAAAACAGGGAGAAATCAATAAACAGAGCAAAACAGGGAGAAATCGATTAACAGGGCAAAAAAAGGGAGAAATCGCTGAACAAGACAAAACAGGGAGAAATCGATGAAAAGAGAAAGGCCATTAATGATTTTTTGATGATCCAAGCGGACAGGGATCCACTGTTTAATTTTTATGTCAGCCAGTGGCAGCTCATGCGGGACACCTGCCGTTTGCACAGACCCTTTGAGAAGGCCACATTATTTATCAGTCGCCAGGACTACGGGATAAATAATGTCATTCCACAGCTTCATGTCTGGGAACAGATGCTGCAAAATCTGTCTATTCAGGGGACTGGAGACATGGCGGCTACATCTCATGGCCACATGAGTCCAGTGGGGGCTGAAATGGAGGAGGGGGAGAAGGAGGACATTGGAGTGCAAGCATTGTCTGGTGAAATGAGTGTTTTTTTTATTCAGGTGACAGGAGAGGAGCAGCCGGAGGATGAGGAAGACGAGGCAGATGACCCAGGGAAACACGGTGGCAGTGTACAGTGGAGATGGAGGCAGGGAGTCCCTCAGAGTCACTTGCGCAGATTGCCTGCTGCATGCTGATTTGCCTGGCTAGTGATAGCTGAATTGTCACCCTCCCGGGAGAGGGATGGGTTTTTAGCTCTCCACCCCCTTGGACCCCTTTTTACTGGTCCCAAATGGGGGGCATTTTTTTGCCTGCTAAGATGGAGGACAACTAAAGTACTATAGAGACATCCTTTGTTGTCAGTGGGCCACTGCCTATCTGCGCCATTGTCCATCCTCTATCAGATCTGTCCTGTTTCTTCTCCCACGCCCAAACCTAGTGATTTAGGTACCCACCATCTGCAAAACCTGGAGCAGACCCTGAACCCTGGATTATTCTGGCTACCTGCCTCAGCCACTATTCTGATTCTGCCACCTGCCTGATGCACCACATTTGCCGCCAGCTGCTCCTTCAACCACCCGCCATCTTTACCAGGGAATAGTATTTACACCCACCTTCCCACTCTTCACTGGGCCATTATGTAGCCTTTGATTTCCCGCTGCAGCTCACCAATCGGTCTCCTCATTGGGTGTGCTGTCATCTCCAGGCTATTTCACCATGTCACTCTCTGGCTTGATGTTGTTGTCACTGCCACCTTCTCATTATGTCACCTAGCTGCCGCCACCTCAGAATTCTGACATTATGCCACTCTCCTGCCTGATGCTGCTGCTGTTGCTGCCACCACCTCCACACTGTGTACTTGTGCCAGTCTTTGGCCTAATCATGCTGCTGCTACCTTCACAATTTGTCATTTGCCACTCTGCGGTCTACTCATGCTGCTGCCAACTGAGCACTCTCTCAGTCGACCACCTTGTGGTTTTCTAATGCTGTTTCCACCCTTCACCACTCTATGACGTTGCCACTATGTTTGGTTTTCCCCTTCTTTTAATCTGTCACAAGGAATGAAAAGGACAAACACAACTGATTGTGTTTTCGGAGAAGTCGCAAGGCTAGTATGACATGGTCCTTTGCATCAGGATTGTCAGAAGAGTATGTAGCCAAAATCAGGAGTGGATGCAAAACACAGAACACATGCAAATATTCCATTTACTTATTATTTTTGGGATCAACTCCTGTTTCTTTTTGGCTTTAGCAATGATGGATTATTGACCAATTGAAAGCGGACACTGAAGGATCAAAGGAATGGCAAAATGATTATTGACATCAATGCAAAATTACAGATGACACCCTCTCCACTCTTTTGGAGGGGGGGGGGGGCTCTACATGTAACAGCATTTAATAGAATCACCCCAATAATTGAAAAAAAATTACTGTTTGCCACAGATAGCAAATTCCCAAGAGACTGTAGTGGCGGGATTAGGGATGTATATAGGGCTGAAATACACAAACAGTGACACAGAATTCTCCACAAGAAGTGAATAAATTAACTCTTGGCCACAGATTAAAATACCCCCACCGGTCTGAAGTTGATGGATTTCAGGCGTTTATTTGGCAGAAATACACACACCCTGTATTTTAGTCCAAATGACCCCACAAACAAGAGGAGAAATTAAGCCTTGTGTATGAAATGCCTTACAGAAAAGCCAGTTAATTCA
>JAODAL010021114.1:0-67800 GCA_025379985.1 Phyllomedusa bahiana | reverse complement strand
CCTTTTAAAACTGCCTCAGTGCCCCTTATTCCCCTCAGTCCCCCTATTTGTGGGCCCCAACCCCTCCCGTGGCCCCATATACCTGCTGTGGCCCATTTACCTGCCTGGGGCCCCATATACTGCTTCAGTGCCCTTATACCTAACTGAGGGGGACTGCTATACCAAAAATTAAGGCTTGCTGGAAATGTGAGGTTTTCTAAGATATTTGTGTCCAAATCTCAGGGACGAGAAATTGGGCCCGGGAGCAATCAGCATGAAGGTGGTTAACGGATGGAGAAGAAAAGGGAAAGTGAACGACGCTGATCAGAAAAGACGTCTCCGGTGAGTTCACTAAATTTAACAGCAGGGTAATCACTTATATGTCTGCAGAGTCTACTTACAACTAGTATCTACCACTATCTGGTCCCTGTATGGCGGTGGTATATGTAATCAGAGCCTGTGTACAGCTGATAGTCACATGTGGGGTTGCTTTCGGTCAGGGTCTGGCAGGATTATTTGAGCCTTAAGTAGTAATAGTTTGGGTCTTGGCTTTGTAGGAGTTTTTTAGTCACAATCACTTGTCTGGTAGATTTTCTCCATGTATCGGTAGATTATTTGGTGACTGTTTAGGGGTATGGTCATATGAAGGTGAGAAGTTCTAAAAAAGTAAATTTGTCTTTGGGGTGATTTTTACGGGTAAGTGACTGTTTGGAGATGGAGGGATCTGTGTGGGATGTGCGGGAAAATTAGTGCCCGGAACAGAAGGTTTTTCTCTGTAAAAAACATCCGCAGTTCACAATGAGGCGGGAAAAAAACAAAGGGCCCGACCCCCGGATGTTTTAGGACCCTAGCAACGCCCCGGGACAGGCAGAATGAATGGTCTTTTAAGGCCACCGGGTAGCAATATGTTTTCTTTTGTATACAGAATAACTAGCTGTAGTGTTATTAGATCCCTGTTTTTATCTGATGAAGAAGCTTTCAATCTGCTGTTTAGAATAGGTGTTCTATTTTGTATACGATTCACAAGTTATAGTTTGATTATTTGAGTGAACATGTCACAGGATCCCCTTATGCAGGCTCTGTGCTCTGGCTGTGTGATTTGTTTACATTACATCAACTGCTTAGCAGATAAGGTTTCTCCTGACAGTGCCGTCTGAGCCTGTGTCTTGCTGTATTGAATCCACTGTTGTACTGTTTATTAGTTCACTTAAGTTTTGAGACGCTCCCTTTGGATTCCTCACTCCCCCCTCCCCACTCCCTCTCTCCACTGCAGTTCAATGACTCAGCTTGATTTGTTTACATCTTGCTCTCATGCTGAAGGAGGTCAGTACTTGGTCTGGTGGCAAATCCCCTTTAATGGTGTTTGAGCACCTGAAACGCATAGGCCTAGTCTTGGCCACTGTTCTTTCTTTTTTGGGGGGAGCCATTGTTTGGATCTATTATGTTTTTATAAAGGATACAAATAAATTGTTTTTGTGATTTTAAACGGGTTCTTTGGTCCTGAATTGCCGCATCAATTTCTTATACAAAGACTGTACATAACGCTGTCTCCAGGCGGGATGCAGGTGTGGACCAGCCAGAAAATGGCATTATATGGGTGAGCTGGCATATACTTGTATTTTTGTTGTAGGTATACATGGACCTCCTCAATCAGGCAGATATATATATGTCCCCTCAGTTAGGCAGGTATATACAGGCCCCCTCAGTTAGGCAGGTATATCTATGGTCCCCTCAGTAAGGCAGATATAAAGATATGTCCCCTCAGTAAGACAGGTATATATAGGCCCCTCAGTCAGTCAGGTATATATATATATGTCCCCTCAATCAGGCAGATATATATAGGCCCCTCAGTCAGGCAGATATATATACGTCCCCTCAGTAAGGCAGATATATATACGTCCCCTCAGTAACGCAGGTATATATAGGTCCCTCAGTCAGTCAGGTATATATATATATATATATATATATATATATATATATCACCTCAGGCAGGTAACTGCCAATAAAAATAATAACACTAATACTTACCTCCTTCCACGGCCGAACGCCGACCTCTTCTGCCCAACACTGGTGGCGCGACGTCTTCACTCCACTCGCGCCGGGATGCTCCTCCGGCAGCTCCTCAGCCACACAGCAGAGTGACGGCTGTGTGGCCGAAGAGATGCAGCGGCGCGATGAGGTAACGTCTGTGTATGTAAATAGTTCAGTTACTATACACAGATAGATATAAGCATACATATTTCTGTCTATAGCTATATACTCACATATAATTATCTACCTATATATCTATCGCTATCTGTGTATATGAACTTAACTACCTATACAGACAGACTATTCTAGATGTATAGATAGATATAGGTATATATTTACAGATACATATAAACGTGTGTGTAAAGATATATATATATAGATAGATAGATAGATAGATAGATATAAAATAGTCTGTATATGCATATAGTTAAGTTCATATACACAGATATGGATGTATAGATATAACCATGTATATTTCTATCTATAGCTATATACACACACGTTTATGAGTATTACCTATATATCTGCTTATCCTATATCTCTCTGTTCACCTATATCTATCTATGGTAAGGCATTGTATGTATTCTGGCACACAGCTATGGCTGCTGTGTGCGATAAATAAAGTTTAAAAAAAAAAAAATAAATAAATAAATTGTCACGTGAGCAGGAAGTATCCAGCCAGGTCATAGGTCACGGTCTGTGGCGGCCAATCAGGTGGGAGGGTTGCGGGTTTCAGAGCGAGGCTTGGCACGCAGCACCGGTGTTTCCCTGGTGACTTCAGCCCTGGGACGTGGGGAAGATGGCGAAGCATCACCCTGATCTGATTTTCTGCCGGAAGCAGGCCGGCGTGGGTGAGTAGCCGCGAGTGCACACGGTGCGATAGTGCAGAGGCTCGGGCTTCTCGGTGAGGCTCTTGTAGGAGACATGGCGCGCTCCTGCCAGCTCTCACCCATGCATTGGTTGGCCCCGGGTCTGTGTTGTCAGAGGCAGATAACGGCGCCGTGCAGACTATAGCGGTGCTGGTCGCCTGCGGTAGTGACGTCTTTGCCACTAGTAACCCCCCGGTGGCCGGGCACTAGAATCTGCTGATGTCTTGTGGTCAGGCTGATCCTGAGCATGTTGTACCTCGGTGCTGTGTCTCAGGAGCGCTCGGTGGCGGATCCACGCTCTGGGTCATCAGCTTAGAAGCCGGAACCTGACCGTCCAAATCCAGTGAGAATAAAAACAAATCCTTCCTGCAAGAACAAGTCACCACATTGTCTGCTGGGAGTGAGGTCAGTGATCGGCCGATCGCCCCGGAGCCCTCTGTCATCACCTGCATGTATGGAGCCCAGTGATCGGCCGGTCGCCCCAGAGCCCTCCGTCATCACCTGCATGTATGGAGCCCAATGATCGGCCGATTGCCCCGGAGCCCTCCGTCATCACCTGCATGTATGGAGCCCAGTGATCGGCCGATCGCCCCAGAGCCCTCCGTCATCACCTGCATGTATGGAGCCCAGTGATCGCCCCAGAGCCCTCCGTCATCACCTGCATGTATGGAGCCCAGTGATCGCCCCAGAGCCCTCCGTCATCACCTGCATGTATGGAGCCCAATGATCGCCCCAGAGCCCTCTGTCATCACCTGCATGTATGGAGTCCAGTGATCGGCCGATCGCCCCAGAGCCCTCCGTCATCACCTGCATGTATGGAGCCCAGTGATCGCCCCAGAGCCCTCCGTCATCACCTGCATGTATGGAGCCAATGATCGCCCAGAGCCCTCTGTCATCACCTGCATGTATGAGTCCAGTGATCGGCCGATCGCCCCAGAGCCCTCCGTCATCACCTGCATGTATGGAGCCCAGTGATCGCCCCAGAGCCCTCCGTCATCACCTGCATGTATGGAGCCCAGTGATCGCCCCAGCGCCCGCCGTCATCACCTGCATGCATGGAGCCCCGGGATCGGCCGATCGCCCCCGCGCCCTTGGCTATTACTTGAATGAAGGGCGTCTGGACCGGTCCTCGCGGGTTGGGGGGGGGTCGGATGCATCTGCGTAGTGATCACCTAGCAGCACGAGCCGGCGACTGCTGCTGGGACCTTGGTTGTGATAAAGGGGCTCTCCGGCTCTATGGGCCTTAGACCATATGATGTGTATACAGCAGGCATAATAATAATAATAATCTTTATTTATATAGCGCCAACATATTCCGCAGCACTTTACAATATAGAGGGAATAAGAACAGACAAACCAGACATTACATTATAAAAAAGCTACTGACAAATGAGACACGAGGTGTGAGGACCCTGCTCGCAAGAGCTTACAATCTATTAGGGTGTGTGGGTGAGACAAAGGGTGACAAGTGCTTGGTTTACAATGGACCAGCCATGTTACATAAATATGGGGTAGTATACATAAAATGTGGATGAACCTGCCATCCCAACCATACATCTATATACAGATAAGTGCCTGTGGGTGCCAAAGTGCAGGAAGTGACGAATCTGTGACAGAATTTGGGGGGTTGACAATTAGGGATCTTGATAGGCTTGTCTAAGAAGATGGGTTTTCAGAGCGCACTTAAAACTGTGAGGGTTGTGAGTGTGCCTGATCACATGGGGTAACATGTTCCAGAGAACTGGTGCAATACGTGAAAAATCTTGGAGACGGGCATGGGAGGTTCGGATGAGTGGGTTTAGTCTTAGATCAGTAGCGAGCGGAGAGAGGGGAGGGTGGTAGACGGTGGGGAGGGGTGTAGGGGGGTGCAGCGCTGGGGAGCCTTATGGTGAGAGTGATGAGTTTATACTGTACCCCTTTGAATAGGTACCCCGTGCAGAGACTGACCCAGGGTTGGGGCTCAGTATAGCGGTGGAAGGAAAGACAACCCTGGCTGCTGCATTCAGGACAGTTTGGAGAGGGGAAGTTTCTAGGGAAGCCCCAACAATGGGGAGTTACAAGTAAAGACGAAAGGAATAAGAGCAACAATGTTGCATAAGACGCGCTGGCCTGCTGACTATTGCACCTGTACACCAGTCAGGAGGCCGCCCTCCCAGCACACAACATAGCGCCTCTCTGTATTGTCTGATGCCTCATTTGGGGAGGGCTGTGGGCGGCTACACTGTGGCGGTAACTGCCTCCTGACTGGGACGGTTGGCACTTCAGTGACCCGGGCCCCGTTCTACACGTATCCCAAAGCGGTCGCACTATACAGAGTAGTAAATAGTTAAAGGGGCGTCTGAGCCCTAATCTTGCTCGTTCAGCTGTTGGGGTATGAGTGAATAGAAGCTAAAAAAAATATTTTTCATTCCGGTGCTTTCCCCCAGGATGAAGCAGTGAACGATCATCATTCACGTGACAGGTGCAGCCAATCACAGGCCAGAGATGTCACGTGAAGGGGAGGTGTTGGCCTATGATCGGCTGCACCTGTGACCTGAACAATGAACGTTCACTGCTTTTCCCCCTGATGAAGAGCAGAGGGTCAGGAGGTAAGTCAAATTAAGCTATTTGTGATCCCCGCCTGAGGGGGGCGACGGGCGTGTTGGGCTTATGCTCACAGCATAAGATCAAATTCCATCTTTTAATGTCGCTGTACCGTTTTTGGCGCGGGTTTGGGCAGAGTCAGAGTTTGGCCGGCGCAGTACATAGAGGAGTACTAGAACCCGCTGGAAAAATTGAAAACTCTAATTCCCGGCGGTTTAGGAATCCAACCGTAGCAGTTACGGATTTGGAACATCTCACTGCTTTAATAAACAATAGGTTGGAGTCCTTTGACATTATATGGAAACCTTGGGACATCTTCATGTCCTTCATGATTAAGAATTTGATTCACCACCAGGTTATGCTTTCTTAATCTTGCTACTTCCCTAATGTGTCACCTCCACTAGCCACGGCGCGTAAGAGCTGCGAAGAAGGGACATGTCATTTCTCTCTCCCAGCGTACAACAGATGAATGAGCATTATGAACCATCACAACTGTGACGGTACGGTGGATCCGCTGGACCACCGCAAGCGATGATAGCTAAGCCACGCCGGGAAAACGGAGTCTAAGTACCCCCCGGTTTTTCCCAACCAGAGCCCGCCGAAAAAGCGGGATGGATTTGGGCTGCGGCGTGAGGCTACCAGGTCTTTTCCCCTGATGTGACTTGCTTCCCGGTGGGGGCCCGGGGGTTGGTACTGCGTTGGTACAGGTCGAAACCCAAAAGGCGTAGTAAAGGAACAGCAGAAGGTCGGGGCAGGGCAGAGGTTCGTGGTCAGAGGCAGGCAGACGGTCGGGCAGGCGGAAAAACAGGCAAGGTCGGAAACGTAGGGGAAAGGGAGGGTACACGGATAAAGCAATATGGACACTAGGACACTCCAAAACTCTCAAAAAGGGCCCCACCAAAAATTGGCAACAGGTGCCGGGGGCGGGTTTCAATTTTTTAGGAAAAGCCGGCAAAAAAGCCAAAACCCGGGGGCAATGGCCCCCTTTTAAAATTTAAAAACCCGCCGTCGCGCGGTGCGCTAGGGGGCGGCCCATGCGCCCGACCGGGGCCCCGGGCAGACAGGAGCGCCCTTTACCCGGAGCGGGGCCAGGTAAACGAGCCGGCGTGGGGGGGCGAGGGGGGCCCCGGGTGACCCCAATTT
The DNA here is from genome assembly GCA_025379985.1 of Phyllomedusa bahiana. Lineage (NCBI taxonomy): Eukaryota > Metazoa > Chordata > Amphibia > Anura > Hylidae > Phyllomedusa > Phyllomedusa bahiana. The sequence continues at coordinate 61,195 of JAODAL010021114.1, read as the reverse complement.
CCCGCGCCCCCGGCCCTGGGGAGGCGGGAAAACGGGGCAGGGGCAGCGGTGCCCGCGGCCGCCATGACAACAACACTCCTTTAACAGCCGGTACCTCCCTGGTATGGATGACATCATCACGTCGGTGTACATCCTCTATTGTAAGGGGAGCAGGGGAGAGACGCAGGGGGCTTCTGGGTAGGGTGGGTTCTTTGTCCTCTTCACAGAACCGCTAACTTCTGCCAGATTCAGTGGAGAATCGGAGGAAGTAATACGAGGAGCATTTGAATATAAACAGGAATGTATGAGCTTCACTGTAATAAAGTCAATAAAACGACCTCCATGCTATTTTCTGTGTAGTCTCCGCAGGGCTGTGGAGTCGGAGTCGTCATAAAATGGACCGACTCCCAAAATATATATTAAGTTGGCCCAGTTAGTTCGATGCAAAGAGCAAGAGGAATTGGGTCCAGTCAGTGCTACTGCCCCCATAGCTTCGCCTCATCACATGAGGAGTGTAATTTGATGACATGGAGCAGCAAAGCGCTGCCCCAGGGGAAAAGATTCTGCTCATAGCAAATAGATTTCAGCAAAATTTTTCACTGCTTTCAAAGAAGTAGCAGAGATCAACCATTCATCAAAATGACTGTGGCTGAGGCAATTCCTTTATACCCTGACATTGTAAGAGATGTTGCCCCTGTGGTACCGCTTTGCCCCCCCCAAGTTAGTGTTAGAGAGGCCGTTCTCTGGGCCTGGAAATTCATGAGATCAGATGTGGGGGACATGTATGCAGGATTGATGGAGACAATACTATTTCTCAGAAAAATTCAGGGGACTACACAAACGTTCCTGCAGTGTTTTGCATATTTACAATTTTTTGGTATTCTAAATTCGTATCCAATAAATATATTTTACACTGACAAGAAAAAGGGTAACAATGTTTGTACTTGTGACTTTATCTCACCATCCACTACAGCTTTGTACAAGAGGTACTGTAATTTTGTATACAGTCATCTTACCGTCTTATACATATTTTTAACTTGCAAGTATTTAGCATCTGCTTAGTTCTGCAGATTCTTTCCTGTAATTTGCATTGTTATGTTTTGTCCTAAAAATCAAAATGTTAATTTTTATTATTTTGTTAGTATTTGGGAAATCCAACTTTTGGTTTTTAATTTTGCCTGAATCCTTCTGGGCTCTGAATCAGATTCAAGTATGTCTTTTCTAAAATCTGATACAAGGTCTCTTCTACACATTCCCCCAATTTTTGGTGCAGATGGGGGTTGGTACCCAAAAACAGCTTTTTCTTCAAATTTACCCAAAAGTGTTCAAAAGATCAAAACATTGTTACCCTTTAGCTTGTCAGTGTCTGTTCTACCTAAATAGCTTGATTATTGTATCATAAGGTGATAAACAGCCTGATGTTACCATTTTACTGCAGTAAAGTTATCACTTAAAGATGCGCTGTGTATGAGGGAGTCAGGAGGCGGAGGATTGGGAAATTGAGGAGTCGGTGTCGGGGCTTTGCTTTGCCGACTCCACAGCCCTGAGTCTCTGGCCTCTGCAATATACTCGTTCCAGTGCTCAGGAAGGTTCTTCATCCCAAAAGAGCCAAAGTCTTGACACTGTGTTGACCCATTCTTATACAGCGTCAATAATATCCTGGGTCAGATTTTAAATAGTTAACTAATTCCATGACCCAGGTGACCAAACCCCCCCCCCCCCCCCCCCCCCCCCCCCCCCCCCAGAAAAACAAAAACTTCACCATCGCCCCATTGTCTAGTTCTCCGCTCTCCTGTTGACTCGCCATCACTTCCAAACGGTAATGCTAGTTAGTGGCACATGTCCCCTGCAGCCAGTCGGCAGCCACAACACTGACGACCCACCCCCCCACTGGAACCAGGCAACGGGGGAAGTTGAGTATAAGTTGTTGTGGGGGTGTAAGGGGTTTTTTTTTTCTTTCCCTTAAGTGACATCTTAATGGAGGTGAACAACCATTTTTATTTCCTCCCTCCTAAAAGTTCCTAAATTGGAACAAAGATATGATGGTGCTGAAAGTGGGCTCTATGCAGGATCAGGCAAAACAGTCTACTAGACATCTCGTCACATTTCCATCGTCCAAGTAAGAGTGTGAGGACGAGCATGGTCTTCACTAAAACGTCTGAATACATAATCCAACAAATTTAGGTATTAATGCTTTATTTGGAAAACAAAAAAATAATGTACAGAGATATTTGTGCAAAAATCAGAGACCCTTGTGTCAAACGATTCTTGTGCACAGATTCAAAACATATGATGCACCACACATTTAAAGGGAGCCTTGCTGAGGGAGGCATAAAACATCAATGATGCCAGAATTGTGTGTTTTGTTCATTCTCCCCCTGTCAGAAAAAAATGGATTCTAAAAGTATCATAAACTCATAGTTAAAATAGTGGGAAGGCCGAAAAAAAGACGAAGACGTCCAATCCAGTTCAGCTGTTGTGCAAAAGGTGTTGATCCAGAGGAGGCAAAAACCCCAAAGAGGTAGAAGCCCCAATTGTCCTCATTTTAAGGGAAAAAATTCCTTCCGACTCCAATCAGGCATCGGAAAATCCTGGATCAATGACCCCCTCCAGAATACTAGACACTATAACTTGTTATATTATTACGCTCAGAAATGCATCCAAAAACCCCTTTTTGAACTCTTAGTGAATTCAAAAAAAAGACAAGTCCTCTGGCATGAGTTCCATAGTCTTTACTGCCCCCTTAAAAGTAAAGAATCCTTTCTTATGTTTGTGTAGAAACTTTCGTTCCTCAAGACGTAGAGGATGCCCCCTTGTTCTAAAATATGTCTGAGTATAAATAAATCTTGGGGGGAGATCTATATTGACCTTTGATGTATTTAAAAAATATTTTTTATTGTCCCCCCGAAGCCGTCTTTTCCTAAATAACCCTAAACTTGCTAATCTTTCTGGGTATTGCAGTCCACCCAGTCCTTTTATTTATTTTTGTTGCCGCCTTTGAACTGTTCAAGCTTACAATGTTTTCCTGTACACTGGTGCCAAACTGTCCCCAATTGTCATGTGGTGGTCTAACCCTTTTAATGCCACCATGAATCCGAATTTGCCTTGTGCAGTTTATCCTGACACCCTGGGTACAAATAAGTTTACTGTCAACCAGGATTTCCAAGTCTTCTCCATGTCACTTTTACCCAGCCTTTTTCCATCTAACATGTAGTCATGTAATGGATTTTTCCTTCCCATGTGCATAACCTTGCATTTATCTGTATTAAAGGAGTTGTCTCATTACAAGCTTTCAGCCTGCTTCAATGTGTCTGGAGCAAAGGATTTTTGAATTCAGGGGTGTGCTTCTTGTCTGCCTCTTCTCCTCCCTCTTCCCACCTCCCCTCAGCACACACAAAGCTCTCCTTCTAAACAGCAAGGGGAGGGCGAGGGGGTTTGCTGCCAGGGTTAACCCTGTGTGTGCCTGCCTAGGTCTGCTTCAGCCTCTTGCTGATCTTCTCCACAGTCAGGAGAGGGCTGATCTGTGAATGTGGAGAGGTCTGTGAAACTGTGATTGCTAATAGCAGGGAGGGGGGGGGGATGTAAGTGTTCCTATACCCCCTGCTTAGTCACAAATCTCCAGCAACGACAAACAGACCCTGTCAGAACAGACAGGGCAGCTGTGAAGTGAGTTATTATAATCACAATGTGTCACTAGTACAGCAGAGCATGAAGCATTCACATGCCCCCCTGATCTGTTCTGTTAGTATAGTCACAGCTCCACAGACACATCATGATTATAGTAACACACTTCGCTGCTGATCAGCCTCACCTCTGCTCTCCTCAATCTGTGTAGAAAGCAGGAGGGAGCAGGCACACACAGGGTTAATCCAGGCAGCACAGCTACACATGGGGAGTAGAGCCCTCCCCTACAGAAGCATCACATACTGTGCGGGAGGGGCTCTATGCTCCAACCTGTATTCAGAAACAGATGAGTCATCAGCACTGACAGCCAGTGAGATAAAGATCAACAGGCCCACTGCTATAGAGATTTGAGAAGCTGATGTACTACTACTAACAGGGATAACTCAAAATCAGTAGGACATTTGTAATGAACATATATTGCAAAGCTGCTTGTTTTTTAAAGATCTTTTAATTAAAACCCAATCATTGTAGCGAGACAACCCCTTTAAACCTCATCTGCCATTTCCCTGCCCAGGCCTCCAACTTATCCAGATCCCTTTGTAATAACACATTATCCTCGCATACAGTCTTAATTGGTAACGGTAAAAAAAGTAGACCCCCCCCACCCCACAAAAAATGAGCCAGAGGAAAAATAAAGATACTGGTCTCATAAAATGGCAAGGCTCAGCAAAGAGTGTTGTCGTTTTTTTTTGTTTGTTTGTTTGTTCACACGTTGTGTTGGATCTGTTTTTTATTGCATTGAAAACTGCATTAAAAAAAAAAACATCCAAAAACGCATCTGAATATGTTTTTGGATAGGTTTTGCATGCGTTTTTCGGATCCATTTTTCAATGCATTTTCTTTCAAATCTTAGTCCAATGCATTTTTCGGTTGCGAAAAGCGCATCCAAAACGTACCCAAAAGTATGTTGCGCTTTTGGATCCGGTTTTCAGGCTCCAAAACTCCATTGTTTCCGATGGGGAGTTCACTTGAGTAAGACATAAGTGGAATTGACATGACAATTCTTTAAACGGATCCGAAAAGACTCGTTGGCCATCACTCATCTGAATGGTGATGCGGGTTTTACATTGAAACTAATATAAATCACAATGCACATTGTTAGATGCGTGTTATTTTTGGGTCCAAAAAGCGGATCCACAAACAGATCTGAAAAACGCCGTGTGGACATCCCCTTAAAGGGGATGTCTGACCTCGCTCTTTCACAGAGCTGCTTTTACCCTTGCATCTTGTCTCTTCCTGGTCAGGCTGTGGGTTATTAGCAGATCGGCTTTGGTATTCACAGGTCTGCTAATTAATTATGCTGACATTAGATAAAAAAAATCTCCTGTTCAAGTCCTTAATCGCACTGTGCTGGGGGAAGGGGGAAAGAAATCTGCTCACCTATATTGGTTGTGCATATTGTGGTACAACTCAAATGTGCTTGTCAAATACAATGATCTGAGACCTATTCAGTTGAAGTCCCACTAGAGGAGCAGCCGATCCACAAGATCATCCACCACTGTTAGGCCATGTTCACATGGCTTATTCTGGGACGTATTTCAGCCCGTATTGCGCGCTGTATGCGAATTACGGGGTGAGATACGTCCCAGTCATTACGGTAATCCACAGTTCTCATAGAGAACTATGGATTACGGCTCCTCTCCCTGCTCGCACAATACGCCGCGGGGGGAGATAAGTGTCGTGAATTATTCACGACGTATACGCGCCAAGAATAATGCATGTCTATGGGGCCGGCGGGTAGCCGCCCCTCCACCCCCGTACACACGGCGTTATTGCGGGCGAAATACGTCCCGCAATTAAGCCGTGTGAACATAGCCTTAGCGAAAGCAGTGAGGGAGAGGTTAATCAAAGGCAAAAAAAAAGGGGTTTTATCCCAGAATGGATAGAGCACTACCAACTCAAAGTGTGAGCAAAAAATTAACATAACCAAGTAAAAGGCTGGAAGAATAAATTCCTATATTTGCCTTTTATTATAAGTGGTTTACGGCTTTCCCCATAAAAGATTCTTGATGTTTTCTGCTATTTGACTTTTTTGTGGTATTTTTTTTTTTCCTGCTAGATTTACTTTTTATTATTCTGTATCTCTGTAAACCTTTTGAATGAGAAGAATTTTGTGTGTGCAGGTATTTAAAGGGGTTGTCTTGCTACAAAGATCAGCTTTCAACATATAGGGAACACTAAATGAAGGCATTTTCCAAATATATTGCTTTGTTCATTTATTTATTTATTTATTTTTTTTTTTGAGGAACTACAAGTGATTTTATCACCCTGTGAGGGCTTTCTGGTTCCCCAAGTGACTGACCTGTGTACTCCTCCCCCCTGCTGTTTGTTCTATCTGATACCAGGGAGTGATGTCATCACACAGGTGGTGGCAGCACAGAACTCAGGACAGTGAGAGCTTGTGTGTTATCTGATCTTTCAGACAAAAGCCAGTAATTACTGCTGTTTACTTTAATGCAGAAGCTTTCCTGGTCCTGACAGCATGAGATTTATCTAATTAGCAGAGGTCTGAATACACAGCGCTCATATGCTAATTACAGACAGCTTGACCAGGAAGTGACTGAGCAAAGCAGCATTATTTCAGTCATGCATCCTATGAAACTGAGATGAGACAACCTCTTTAATCAGTGACTATCGTACATGTTAATTTTATGTTTTGAATGTAAATTTTATGCTTAGAAATTGCAATGATATTTATAATCCAGGGAAATCTTTTTCTCATGTTAACTTTTTTTTTCTTTTTTTCCTTTTTTACAGCTATAGGAAGATTGTGTGAAAAATGTAAGTATTTTAAATATAAATGTTTTCTGTGTTATCAGATACATTCTCCAGACAGCAGTAAAGTCAACAGTGGTGAGGCTGAACATGGCCATCAGGCGGTCCTATACATAGGGATATCGCCACACTGTGTTTGCAGTATACATTTAATGGGTACCTTGGAAAAGCTCAGCATACAGTATATACATGTGGCTAAAATGGCATATTCTGCTGCACTGCCCAAGAGTATTCCATGAAGTCATGTTCTGCAAGTTATAGATAGATTATTTATATATTGAGATGTACGGCTTACAGATGTCCGTGTATAGATGTCACAAGAATTTATTTTTTTTACCATAGAAATGTGCATGATGCATTTTAGTTGTCTTCCATGGTCCTGCAGGTCTATTGATGCCACTGAGCTTGTCAGAAATTTTCTATTTTTTAGTAGTACCAAATTGTTGATTTGCTCATTGCTACGCTGGGTCCGTACGTCGTTATTTTCCTTCATAGCAGAAATCCGAGAGACCCCTTTTATTTCATTCTTGCTCTGTTTTTAATTTATACGTCTAGAATGCGCATATATAAAGCCACAGTTTTCTGTGTGAACCTTGGTGTGTGTTTTTTTTTTTTTAATGCTTTTTTTATTGCATATTACTGCATGTCACATATTATGCACCATATTGTGCATAAAAAATGTGTTGTAAACTATGCCTGAAAGTTGTGTTCCCATGTCAAACTTTTATGGCTCATTGATGGGGTATACTATCACCGTCTGATGGGACACGTCACCAACTGTCTCTGTGCAGAATGAAAAGTGGGTCACGCTTGCTTATTACTCTCCCATTTTGTACTAGTGGAGTTTTAGAGTAAATCTGGCTCATACTTATATACTCAGCTGTGCTAGGAACTCTCATTGAAATAAACTTGGAGTGTGACCTAGACTATGTTCACACGGCTTATTTTGGGACGTATTTCAGCCTGTAATTCGCACCGTACTGCGCAAATTACGGGCTGAAATACGTCCCAGTCATTACGGTAATCCACAGTTCTCATAGAGAATTATGGATTACGTCTCCTCTCCCCACTCGGAGAATCCGCCAAGCGGGGAGATAAGTGACATGTCAATTATTCACGGCGTATACGCGCCGAGAACAATGGATGTCTATGGGGCCGGCGAGCTGCCGGCCCCCCCGCCCAGCCTCCATCCACATGGCGTAATTGCGGGGCAAAATCCGTCCCGCAATTAAGCCGTGTGAACATGGCCTGAGAGTGCGATAGGTGAGTCCTCATCTCGGTTCTGCACAGATTTTTTTGGGGCCCATTCTCAGGATGGTTGTGGGTACCAGACATTTATGCCATAACCAATAGATTTGCCATAAATGTCTAAGATGGGAAAAGCTCTTTAATGTTTCTGCTCTGTTTGCATCAGCGCCTCTTTCACCACATCTACCAGATGTGAACTGAACACTCTTCATCAGCTCTAGTCTTTTGGAGTGTATTCACAAGGTTGAGTTCTGTTGTGGTTAAAAAAAAAAAAAAAAACCACGTTAAAACTTTACCCAGAAAAACTGCATGGGACTTGCTGAGGTTTTGCAATGCGGTAACTGACACTGCGGTTTTTACATATTTTATTTGTTTCACCTGTAAGAACCTCATGGCCAATTACTGCAGGATAAAAACTAGTGCTTGTTTTATTGCTACAACAGAAATCGTAGTCTCTCTAATTTGTGATGAAATAATGAAGATAAAGGTTACACCACAGCATGAAACTGCTGATCAGTCAATTTGTCAACTCTCCTTGGAGCCTTTGAAATTGCAGGGGCTGTGTGAATGATGGCTGTTACTAAAAGGTTAATGAAATATTGTTGTGAAACCTCTAGAGTTGAAGGTCTAAGCGTCAGTCACCTGTCAATGCCTTTTTCATATCCATTGTGAGGACGTACAGAGGCTAAAGAATAAAAATCATGTCGCTCACATAGATCGTAAGCTCCTGCGAGCAGGGCCCTCGTGTCTGATCTGTTAGTAGCTTCTTACTGGTCAATGTTTGTTTTTTGTCTGTACTTATATACTCTAAATCAGGGGTGTCAAACTGCGGCCCTCCAGCTGTTAGGAAACTACAACTCCCATCTTTCCACTGTTATAGATTATATAAATGCATGATGGGAGTTGTAGTTTCCCAACAGCTGGAGGGCCGGCAGTTTGACACCCGTGCTCTAAATTGTGAAGTGCTGCGGAATATGTTGGCGCTATATAAAGATTTTTCTGCTTATTAAAGATAGGGATACATAGTGTGGTCTCGGCGCTGACGATAGTCCAATCCTGGTTGCATCCACCAATGGCAACACAAGTTTGCTGACCCCTCGTGGTTTTGGGTGGATGCACCCAAGGCGAGACTAGCGGCCGAGGCAGCACTATCATAAATCCTTCCGGACCCATTGGATGCCAATTGGGCAGCAATTTGGTTATGAAGAGAAGTCGGATAAACTCTAAATGAAATAAAAGGCTGGTGCTGTCAAGGAGACATTGATAAGTTGTAGGTGTATGTTCACATGTCAGACTTTTCCCATCTGCAACACATAACGTCTTTTCCTCTGCAATAATCCAAGACGACACCAGATTTCTGCTGAGGGTTTTTACTTTACACTGGTGATATTTGCCTTTAGATTTTTTTTTATGCAGGTTACCCTATATCAATGGGGCTAATGCATCGATCCTGCCGAATCCGAGGGGGATCCACTTCAAAGAATGGACAGGTCCATTCTTTTTATTCTGTAGTGTGAACATACCCTTGGATTATCCTTACTGACATGCTGTTACCTACAATACTTACTGACATGCCAATTTAATGCAGGTTTTGAAGCAAAAAGTATGTGTACACACGGACATATGCCCATCTGCTGCTTCAGATTAACCTCATCTAATGGGTCCATAACTATAATGTCTCTGGGGCCAAAGCCGCCGTACATTAAGGCTAAGATGGATGCATATACACATTTAAACAAAAAAGTCATCTACATGTATATAATCCCCCTCTCTTCTGTGCCGTTGGCTCTTTTTTGCGCCATCATGCAGTGTTTCTTTTTTTTTTTTTTTTTAACTGTTTATCATTTGTTTTCACGCTGCTATTCAGATGAAAAATGTTCGTTTTGCAGGTGATGGAAAGTGTGTCATCTGCGATTCATACGTGCGGCCTTGCACACTGGTTCGGATCTGCGACGAGTGCAACTATGGTTCTTACCAAGGTCGTTGTGTCATCTGTGGAGGCCCTGGAGTGTCGGATGCTTACTATTGCAAGGAGTGCACCATTCAGGAGAAAGATGTGAGCACAAGAACCATTAGATGCACTTGTATAGAAAGTGATATAAAATGTGAAAAACTGATGAATAAACGTAGCACAAGTTAGGCTCTGTCTACACTGCACAGAAAAACGTCCGTTTTTTTCAGCATTTTTTGTTTTCTAAAAAAACGCTGGAAAAACGACTGTAATCTCCCATAGACTTCTAATGTAAAACCCTCCTGCTGTCTACACTGAGCTTCTTTTTTCTGCTCGTTTTTTTTCACTGGTCGTATTTTGCAACATGCTCTAAAAAAGGCCAGAGCAGAAAATTTACTACAGGAGTCTATGGAAAGCACCGGACTTTTTTGGCGTGTTTTCGCTGCGTTTTTTGCCGCGATTTTTCAATGAAAACCCTCCAGGAGACCCAAGTCCCACCTATAGTGGGGTGGTAAAAAAGGTTAATCCTTATCAATTTTGCATACAAGTGTCTGATGTGTCCTTGTCTGTACCATTCGTAATAAAATCATCATGCTTTGGTCGCTAACGATTTTTGCGCAATTCATATTTTTTTCGCTAAAAATACGTTTTGTTTTTTTTTTTTTTTTACAGATTTTGGTGCTAATAAAGTTCTCGCTTGTGACGATAAAAATAATTTTTTTTACGGATTTGGGCACTAAAATCCTTTTTTTAACTTTATTAGCGCCAAAATATTTTATCTCGCGTCGGACGCTAAAAATACGCTTTTTTACGGATTTTGGCACACAAATCTTTACTGAACATATTTTGGCACTAATAAAGTGATCTCGCTTCTGACACAAAAGATTACGGTTCTTATGGATTTCGGCACCAGAATTTGTTTTGGGTTTTTTTTTAAGGGATTTTGGTGCTAAAATCCGTATCTTTACAGATTTTGGCGCCAATAAAGTTTTCTCGCTTCTGACGCACAAAAAATACGTTTTTAACGGATTTTGGCGCCAAAATACGTTTTTAACGGATTTTGGCGCCAAAATCCGTTTTTATTACGGATTTTGGTGCTAAAATCCGTATCTATTACGGATTTTGGTGCTAAATCGTTTTTTTTTGACGGATTTTGGGTGCTAAAATCCATATCTTTAAAATGTTGGCGCTTAATAAAGTGATCTCGCTTCTGACATTAAAAATAGGGTTTTTTTAACGGAATTTGGCGCAATAATGCGTCTTTTGTGATTTTGGCGCTAAAATCCTTTTCTTTACAGATTTTGACGCTAATACAGTTATCTTGCTGTATGCAGAGATAATGTGGGTTTTTGTGGATTTTGGTGCAAGAATCTGGTGCAAAATTTAATAAAGCAGTAGCACGCAGCAGCAGCACACAAAGGACAATGTGCTCACAATGGCTACAGTGATCTAAAGGAAGTGACTAATGTGTTAACTCCACCTGTAGGGTGTAGTTTACATCCAATGGCTTCATTTGTGCAGAGCAAACACGCTTCGAAAAACGGCCGTTTTTTCAGCTGCTTTTGACAGGCAGTGGACAGAAAACTCAGTTTCATGAACGTTTTTAGTAATTCGTTTTCATTTCATTTTTTGTCCACTGCAGGAGAGACAGAGCTTTAAAGTTATAGCATGTTGGCTGTTAGGGGGCCAGACTGAGAGATATAGCTATTATCGTAAGAGACAATATTTATGTATATTTAGAGACCAAATGAGTTTAATGTATGAAATTGTCAAAATTGGTGAAACAAAAGCAACATAAATTGTTTGGCTACCAGATAGGCATCCTGTTTTTTTTTTTGTTTTTTTCTTCAACAAAATATGTTCTTACGTTAAACCCTTAAATGATCTATTTTTAAAAATCCACAGATTAATAGAAACTGATAAACAATAAATATATAAAAAAAAAAAAATAATGAAAGTGATTGTTTCCAATATGGTTGAACCTTTTATTGATATTTCTTTTTTTCTTCCTTTGCAGAGAGATGGTTGCCCCAAAATTGTAAACTTGGGCAGTTCCAAAACAGATCTTTTTTATGAGAGAAAGAAGTATGGATTTAAGAAGAGGTAGTTGAGCGCCTGGATCCTGAGAAAAGTTGGGGGACTGTACATGGTTTTTATTCCTGGAAAATTAGATCAATAAATTCTGTTTCTAGAACCACTGGTTTATATGTACATTCCTTTCATTTTATATATATATATATATATATATATAATTATACTTTTGTTCAGTAATATAATGTCTTAGGTCAGTCCGGCTGTCTGATCCATGATACAGGTACTTATGGCCATGGCATGCTACCATACAGGCTCCAACGAGTGCCATGTGAATTAGAATAAGATGCTTTTTAGAGCAGAAAACATCTGCACATACAGAATCTAATGGAACATGCCACACTTTTTTTATTTTTATTTTTTTCTCCTTTTTAGGGTTCAATAGGAAATTAAGCACAGAAGAGTCTTCATGCACCTCAACTGCGACCCAGCTGTGTGCATGAGCCCTCACATTAGGGTATGTTTGAACATCGCATTTTTCTGTCAGAAAAGTTTATCACAGAAATCTGAGATGATGGGTGTAGATTTTGTTGCAGTTTTGAAGCAAATACTGAAAATACTCTGGGAAGGGATAATCAATAAAATGTAACCTTTATTGAAAACCAGATTAAAAATATATCAAGATATATGCTAGAATACACCCCATAGCCAAATACAAAGTAACAGTCTATAGCGTTATAGCAATAGTGTACATAGCTTTTGTAACATACTTGCTATTTACACTATTGCTACTGTGTTTGAAGTCTTGTGGATTATAAACATACTAATTGATTATTCACTGTCCAAACAGTTTAGATAAGTGGAAGAAGCTTGCTGGTAATAAAGGCAGTTTAATTAGAACGCAGTTAAAACTGCACCAAAACTGCGCTGTGTGAAAGCAGCCTTAAAGGGGTTGTCTCACTACATTGATTTGTCCTGTTTTCTTGGTTTCATTTTGAATTCAGCGGCGTGTTTACTGGCTTCCACTAGGCTGCAGTAGAAGCCAGGTCTGTAGTTATAGCAACCTGAGGAGCTGATGCAGCCCATACAAGAGGGGATATCTCAGAATAGGTAGGACACTGTTAATGGAAACATATTGTAAAGTGACTTGTTTTTGCAAGATCTTTAACATAAAAAGCAATCCTTGTAGTGAGACCACCCCTTTAATGTCCACAAGTCATTATAGTCGCACTAAAAAAATATTAAAGGCCAGTGATATAGCAAAGTGCATAAAGTAAAGGCTATACCACAGTGCTGCCACAAAAGATAAATCTATTATTGTGCAAAGCGAACCATATATAGTAAGATTTATATAACCAAACATAAATTTTATTAACAGCAACAAAAAACAATCTGTAGCTAAAGTAGAAATCAATAATAAGTAGGAAGTATGTAGAGGATTACATTGGATATTGTAAATTGATCTGAGGTATTTTTTTTTTTTTTTTTTTTTTTTTTGTAGTTTTCCTACCTAGTTTTCAAACAGATGGTGCAAAAGTATAGCCTCAGTAATGATAACCAAGAGAACATAACACAAAGGTATCACCATGAAAAGAAGCTCTATCAAAGTTTTATCTACACACCAAATGTTCGTAGTGATTTCCACTGCTGTCACCGGAGCAATTATGGCAATTGTGCTAGAATTCTGATGCAATTTATTCCAAACTCCTGGAGTATATACCTTACATTTGCCATGTGCTTTGGACTGTTTTTAGACCCTTCTGCATAGCTTAATGTGCAAACCAACCAACTAATAAATGGTGTGAACCTGGACTAGACAGTTTTAACATGCACCAGATTTATCATACACTTTAAAAATCTGGTGCATGTTAAGGCTGTGTGGTCGAAGTTTACACGGTCTTAAAGGGGTTGTGTCACTGCAAGAATTGCTTTTTTACGTTAAAGATCTTGCAAAAACAAGTCACTTTGCAATATATGTCCATTACCAGTGTCCTACCTATTCCGAGATATCCCCTCTTGTATGGGCTGCTCAGCTCCTAGGTTTGCTATAGCTTTCAGACCTGTTCGATCTCTGATGGACTGGTTACTATAGCTACAGACCTGTGTCCTCAGCAACTCGTCACTGCAGGCCACTAGTAGCCAGTAAACACGCCCTTGAATTAAAAAATGAAACTGAGAAAACAGGACTGAGGTGAGATGAATCGATGTAGTGAGACAAAACCTTTAAGTTTTAAGCCATATAAGTAAATCTGCTCTGTGTTTTCTGAAGAGTCCATAGAGAAGTGATAAATATGCTTGGTGGGAAAACCTCTTTAGGCTGTGTCGCACATTTTTACATTTTCCTGGGGTTTTGTTTGGAAGAGATGTTTATACCTTCAAAGAGGTTTTCTTTTCTCCTTTCCCCTCCCTCTTTTTTGTTTTGCTTGGGTTTTTTTTTTTTTTTTTTCTCGAAGGAGAAGAAACCGAGGTCTCTGCCAGTTATTGGAAGTATCGTTCCTAACTACCATGTCCGACTCATTAAAGTCCCTTGAAATGAAATGGGAATTTTAAACTGAGCCAGAAACTCTTCAGTTAGAAAAAGTCTATAATCTATAGACGGCAAATTTGGAGCATTTGCTACTTCTCCCTGTTGCACTGCTGGGTCCACCATGGGTTGATTCTGAACCATACTATACTGTACGTGACTGCACATGACTCTTGCGTTCTGTCTTTCTCCTTGAAAAGCACCATTTACAGAGGCCATCTAAGGCTATGGGCAGCCCGGGGGTTTACCCTGCTACCTTGTGGGCTAGTCTGCACCTGCTCTTATCAGTGTTTTGGCTGACTAGATGAGAGCCTTTAATTTAGCTCTAGGAGGGACAAAGTTTCTCCTTGATGCTATTTCCAATAGGTGGCACCAGAGACCTGCCTCTCACCTAGATCCTACATGCATATTTATTTCCGAGGAAGCATTGCATGGCCTAGAAGTCTTCCTACACCTATATAGTTCTGTGCTCAAAAAAAAAATGGTTTCAACCCTAAAATAGTTTCCACTAAAATAAATGGATAGTGCTGCACAGGTGCGGATGTCTCTTCCTTCAGCACAGAGAGTTCTGGGGGGCTGTTCTCAAAATAGGTGCGGGCCCTATCTCTATTAGACTTTTATGGCATATATTTTTAGGATACGCCAGTACTTTTGTATGCTGTCTTTAATGGCACTATTAAAATGTACATTTTGTCTCACAAAAAAAAAAAAAGCCTTTATATGTCTATTTAGATAGAAAATTTTAAAAAAAGCTATAGCCCTTTAGTAATTTTTTTTCCTATGGGTAAAATGACAAAAGGGAGTGTTTTGAACTTTTAATATCTTATATCTTTTAATTTTTTATTACTTGCACAATTGCCTATACACCATTCTGCAATATACACTCACCGGCCACTTTATTAGGTACACCATGCTAGTAACGCGTTGGACCCCCTTTTGCCTTCAGAACTCCCCTCAATTCTTCGTGTATAGATTCCACAAGTGTTTGCAACGATGCTCAATTGGTACCAAGGGGCCCAAAGAGTGCCAAGAAAATATTCCCACACCATGAAGCACACCACCAGCCTGAACCGTTGATACAAGGCAGGATGGATCCATGCTTTCATGTTGTTGACGCCAAATTCTGACCCTACCACCCGAATGTCGCAGCAGAAATCGAGCTCATCAGACCAGGCAACGTTTTTTCCAATCTTCTACTGTCCAATTTCGATGAGCTTGGGGCAAATTGGAGCCTCAGTTTCCTGTTCTTAGCTGAAAGGAGTGGCACCCGGTGTGGTCTTCTGCTGCTGTAGCCCATCTGCCTCAAAGTTCGCCGTACTGTGCGTTCAGAGATGCCCCTTCTGCCTACCTTGGTTGTAACGGGTGGTATTTGAGTACTGTTGCCTTTCTATCAGCTCGAACCAGTCTGCCCATTCTCCTTGGACCTCTGGCATCAACAAGGCAATTTCCGCCCAAGGACTGCGCTCACTGGATTTTTTTTTCTTTTTCGGACCATTCTCTGGGAAACCTAGAGATGGTTGTCGTGAAAATCCCAGGAAACAGCAGTTTCTGAAATACTCAGACCAGCCCTTCTGGCACCAACAACCATGCCACGTTCAAAGGCACTCAAATCCCTTTCTTCCACCATACTGATGCTCGGTTTGAACTGCAGGAGATTGTCTTGACCATGTCTACATGCCTAAATGCACTGAGTTGCCCCCATGTGATTGGCTGATTAGAAATTAAGTGTTAACGAGCAGTTGGACAGGTGTACCTAATAAAGTGGCCGGTGAGTGTATATTGAAAGGGATTCTGCCACGAGTGAAAAAGATGTCTGACATTCACAGAGAAAACCGGAGAGTTGGCTGTGCTTGCACAGTTAGGGCCTCATGTATGAAAACCGTCTAGGTCTAAAGGCATGTTCACATGGCCTAAAAGGGGCCGTATTTCGGTCCGTAATTACGCGCCGAAGTGCGCCAATTATGGGCCCCGAAAACGGCCCATTCATTACGGTAATTCACAGTTCTCATAGAGAACTATGGATTACGTCTCCTCTCCCCGCCCGGCGAACGCCGGGGCTGGGGTAGATAAGTGACAATGTGAATTAACTAGCGCGTATACGCGCCGCTGGCAATCCAAGTCTATGGGCCAGCGAAGTGCCGGCCCCCCGCTCAGTCCCCCGCTCCCGCAACGCCCCCGGTCACACGGCGTAATTGCGGGGCGTAATTACGCCCCGCAAATACACTGTGTGAACATAGCCTAAGGGTATGTTCACAGGGAGTGTTGACTCCATGTTACATACGCTTTTAGCTGCATGTTTGGATCCATCTGTTGGACCCCAAACACTTATCTAACAAATAGCAGTGTGATTTACATTGCTTTTAATATGAAACACGCATTGGTGTTCAGACGAGTGATCACGGATGCGCGTTTCATTGCGTCTTTCGAATCCGTTCCAAGAATTGACATCTCAATGCTTGGTCTAAAAGGTGCAGCAGGAGTCCTATAATAAACTATAGGGTGCGATCCTGCTACATCCAACACGCCTCCAAACATGCATCTGCGTGTTGGATACATGGTGGATCTGTTTTAGATCTGATTTATGAAGCGTTTTGGGATGCGATTTTCGGATCTAACACGGATCCGAAAACATCCCAAAACGCCATGTGAACAGCCCTTAAGACTGACTTTGTTGCCCATAGCAACCAATCAGAGCTCCCCTTTTACTCCATATAGTGCTCTGGAAAAATGAAAGGGGAGCTCTGATAGGTTGCTATGAGCAACGAAGACAGTCTTAGGGTATGTTCACATGGCGTTTTCGGATACGTCTGATCCGAAAATCACGTCCCAAAATGCTGCGTCGATCGGATCCTAAACAGATCCAACACATATCCAACACGCAGCGTGTGTTTGGATCCGTGTTGGAAGCAGCAGGATCGCACCCTATAGTTTATTATAGGACTCCTGCTGCATCTTTCGGATCAAGAATTGATATGTCAATTCTTTGAACGGATCCGAAAGACGCAGTGAGACTCACAGCGGCGATCACTTGGATGAACGCCGATGCGTGTTTCATATTAAAAGCAATGTAAATCACACTGCTATTTGTTGGCTGCGTGTTTGGGTCCGTTTGGGGTTTCGACAGATGGATCCAAGCACACAGCTAAAAGCGTATGTAAACACAGAGTTAGCACACCGTGTGAACATACCCTTAGACCTAGACAGTTTTCATGCATATCCCCCTTGCTCTCTATTCTGTTCTATGGGAGTTCCGAGTAAAGCCGAGCGGTGCGTTTGGTTTTGCTCGGAACTCCCATAGAACAGAATGGAGAGCTGGCGCAAGGCGACGACTCCAGTTGTTTATGGGAGTTTTGGAGCCAGTTCCCGAGATAGGTGAGGTTCCAGAGGTAGGACCCCACCAACAGCGTGGGATATCCTAACGATACACCATCATTTTCTATTGTGGTAAAACCCCTTTAAATAGTGTACCAAGATGGTGCTCCTATTACTTGTAATAGATTTCCTTTGATGTGCAGCCTAATTGAGGGCTTACCAAGGGCCAAATCAATAATACCCCCCCCCCCCCCCCCCCCCCCCCGAGCTGCTGTGGGCCTCGGAGGGAGTTTCCGTTGCTCCCCGGGGACCGGCCCGCGCATCCGGTCACTGGAACGCCCGGGACCAGCGTCCCGAGCGCTCAGAGACCGGCCGGGTACCGGGGACTAATGTCCCCCGACTCCCGCTGCCTCCCCGGGAAAGGGTGAAGGTGGCTAGGCCCTTCAGGGCCCGCGTGGCGCCGGCCCCTACTGTTGACGTAGGGCGCGGTGACGTCACTTCACCGCGCCGCCTATGCAGAGCGGGAGTACGGAGCCGGCGGCAGCACGGAGCGCCCGGAACCTGCCAGGAGCGGGAGCCGGAGCCAGGTAAGTGGCTGGTTGTTTTTTGTTTTTTTTTGTTTGTTTGTTTTTTAAACTATCTAAGGGGGCCCCTTTGGCTAAAAATGGGGGGCCCTGATACTATGGGGGCCCCCCGGGTTTCCCAAAAAGGGGGGGCCCTGGTTTACCACAGGGGGGGGCCCCGGGCCTAAAAAAAGGGGGGGGCCCCCTTGGAAAAACATAAAGAGGGCCCTTCCTTAGCAAAAAGGGGGGGGCCCAAAAATAGCAAAAAGGGGGGCCCGACAAACCCAAAAGGAGGCCCTTTAAAATAGCAAAAGGGGGCCCCCCGGGCTAGAAAAAAAGGGGGCCCCTTTGACAACCTCCACACAAAACCCTAAAGGGGGCCCTGACACCCCCCCACACTGCTAAAAAGGGGGCCCTGACTCCCTCCACACTAGCAAAAGGGGGCCCCCCGGGGGGGAAACTCCCTTTCCCACCCCCTAGCAAAAAGGGGGGCCCCCGGACTTACGACCCTAGCAAAAAGGGAGGGCCCCCTTGACTTACGCACACAAGCTAAAGGGGGCCCCCTAACTCCCTGTATACTACCAAAAAGAACCCAAAATTGCCGTATACCCCAAAAAAAGGACCCTTAAACCCCCTTTTTAAAATCAAATTAAAGGGGCCCAAAACTGCCTGTATACTCCGGGCATTATTTTCCGGGGGGTTTTTAGCCCCTTCCCAATCCTCCAAACCCCTTGGGTTTATTGGGTCCTTTTAAGTTATGGCTGTACCCCTCTCCCCCCCCCGGGGAAAGCTTGTACAGAGGGGGGAAAAATAGGAAAAAGAGAGGGCTGGGAAAAAAGGGGATAAATTTCTAAAGAAAAATTTTGTTTTTTGTATTTTCTGCAGGGATGATTTGGGCCGGGACAATTCATCTTGGCGGTGTAAAAAACGGAACGGGAAGGGAAAAGGGAAAAAAAAAGAACAACCCCATGAGAGAAGAGAACAAACCATCAGTTTAAGCTTCCCTTTGATTTCCCTGTTTTCGGGGGGCTTTTTATTTCCCTTTTACTGGATCAGTGCTGTATTCATTGTAAGGGTACTGTGACCTGAGCGGGTTTTTTTGCCCCTTTTAATGGGGCCCCTTTTTTTTGGGAAAGGGTTTTGTATTTTTACCGAGTGGTGCCCCTGACCTCAAATGAGTCCTTTTTTGGGGGTTTATGTTTGGGTTATACCTGAGCTGGGTGTCGGGACTTCTATGGGGGCCTAAATGGCGGTTTGAAAAGGTTTACCTAGCGGTTTTCCTAAACACTATGTGGTCCCCAATAGGGTGGTTGTGGGTTAAAAGGGCACAAAGTAAAAGGGGCCCAGCCCCACAGGGTGTCCCGGGTTTTGAAAGATTGAAAAAAAACCCCCGGGCCCCCGTGATAGGATTTTTTGATTTTCCCACTTTTTTTTGCGGGTGTTTTTTTTTAAATGGTGGTGGGGTTTCCCGGCCCAAAGGGGAAAAACCAGGAGGGGGATATTGAATTTGGGTGGAGGGGAAAATTGAATTTGGGTGGAGGGACATATTTTTATGAGGGGGGGGGGGAAATTGTTTTGTGGTTTGGGAGGGGGAATTTTTTTTGGGGGCTGGGGGGGGGAAAAATTTGTTTTGGGGGCGGAGGGGGTATTGTATTTGGGTGGGGGGGAAAAAATTTTGTATGTCGGTGGGGGGGAAATAATTGAATGGGGGTGGAGGGGGATTTTTGTATGGGGGGGAGGGATTTTGGGTATGTGGGCGGGGGGGGATATTTGAATGTGGGGGGGAGGGGGATTTTGTTGTGGGGGGGGGAGAAGTGTAAGGGGGTGGCGGGGGATAGGGTATGTGGGTGGAGGGGGAACTGTATTTTGGGTGGAGGGGGAAAATGAAATTGGGTGGAGGGGGTTTTGGATGTGGGTTGGGGAGGGGGATATTGTATGGGGGGTGGAGGGGGGGAATTTTAAAGTGGGTGGGGGAGGGGGGGGGATATTGTTTGGGGTGGAGGGGGGGATATTTTTATGTGGGTGGAGGGGGGATATTGTAGGGGGGGTTGGTGGGGGGGGGATATTGAAAGTGGGTGGGGGGGGGGGATATTTTTTGTGGGTGGAGGGGGGAAAATTGAATTTTGGGTGGGGGGGATTTTGTATATGGGCGGAGGGGGGGATATTGTTTTTTGGGTGGAGGGGGATTGGTTTAAACCATTTAAACCCAAGTGTCTTGTTTGCTAGCCTGGGCCCAAAGGGAGAAGCCCCAACGTGGGGGAAAGACAGAGTGTGAGACGGGACGACGTTTGAGAAAAACAGAGGGTTGAGACAGACAAAAGGTGAAAATTGACAGAGTGGGGATTTTGACAGATATGTGCTCTTTGCTTTTGTACGCAAAATACGTTCTGTTTCCACACGTAATTATGTTTTTAAAAAGGGCTTTTAAATGGTAAAACCGGGAAATTATTTTCTTTAAACAGTAGGGTGGGTGGGCCCCCCGATAATTTTCCCCTGGGGGCCCCAAACCCCCCCAGCCAAACATGTCCGTATACGGCTACCCTGTCTCCACTGCCCAGAAAAACGACTGAAAAATGTTTTCCATAACCCCTTATTGAAAAAAAGTGCTTTTAAAACATTTTTTGCAAAAAAAAACCAGAGAAGGCAGAAAATTTAGTATTGGAGTCTACAAAAATCGTTGGACTTTTTTTGGGGCCATTTTCATTTGCATTTTTTTGCCGTGTTTTTCCATTAAAACCCCCCCAGGGGGGATTAAAAGTCCCCCCTTTAGGGGGGTGTACCCCATTTTTTTAAACCAAATTAATTTGCATACAAATGTCCGATGTGTCTTCGTTGTTTTTAAATTTAAATTTTACTTTCGACGCTAAGGGGGATTTTTTAAAAACGCACAAATCTGTTTTTTGGCATAATAAAGTTTTTTAAATGCTAAAAAATATATTTTTTTTTTAGGGAAAATTTTAGCTCCAAAATCCTTTAAAAAAAAAATGGATTTTTATGGCAAAAAAAACTTATTTTTTTGGGGGACAAAAGAAAAGAGAACTTTTTTTACCCCAAAAACCAAAAAAAGGGGGTTTCAAGATAACATATAGATGCTTTAATGTGCTTTACATCCCCTTTTTTGTAGGGGGGAGTTCCCACCCCATGGTTTGATTTTATGAATACATTAAAAACCAGATTTGAAGACGGGCAAAAAACCCCCAAAAAAAACCCGGCAAATCGGGGGCAAAAAAAATACCGTTTTGAAAAAAAAAAAAATTTTCCCTTTTATGAATTTTTTTTGGAGGGTTTTTAAAGGTCGTTTTTTTGTCCCTTCAGTTAGACATAGTTTTAAATGTACAAATATAAGTGAAGTCCGGGGAAAAAGGTGTTTTTAAAAATTTTTAAAGGGATTTTTTCCCCATGCTTTTTCAAAATTAAACCAGGCAGTTTCAGCTTAAAATTTTTCGGGTCGGGCCCCGGGGGTTTGTTCAAAATAGCATTGTTTTGAAAAATTAGTCTCTGAAATTTTCCTACGTAATTGACCCTATACAGAAAAAATGACTGCATTTTTTTTTAAACTTTGAAGTAAACTCCCAAAAAAAAAGGGAAATTAAATTCTAATCTTTTTAGAGATCAAGTCTTAAACCTTGCTCGTCAAAACCCCTTGGGGTGACTTCACTCCCTACTCTCTGCCTAATCAAAAGGGAGGTAGGAAGGAAACCCTTTGGAGACACTTGTTTTGTTAAAAATACTCTTTTTTCTTTTTTTTCCAAAAAAATTTTCACTTACCTTTTTAAAACCATGTTGAAAAAAAACTTTTAAACCGGGGAAAATCACTTTGTTTTATATATTCTTTTTTTTTCCTGAAATTCAACTTTAAAATTTGGTTTTCCAAATCAATTTATATTTTAAATTTAAAGGGGACCACTGAAAAATTTGAAACTCCTTTTGTCTTTCAATAAAACTAAAAAAAATTTTTTGGGGAGGGGGAGGGGGAAAAGGGGAAGGGTAAAAAAATTTTTTGACTGTTATTGGGTACAAAAAGGGGATATGAATTATTTTTTTAAAAAAAAAAAAAATAAAAATTAAAAAAAAAAGGAAAACAAGCAAAAATTTCAATTTTAAAAGGGATTTTTCCACCATGAAATTTTCATGGGCGTTTTCCCAACCATTAGGGTTGGAGGCAAAGGGTTTGGGTTCGGGTAGCAGTGATTAGCATGTTCAGCTTCTTTTTAAAACAAATTAAAAGTGTTTAAAAAACGTAAGTGCAGGAGAATTTTGGGTCTTCATAAACGTGTTTGTGAGGTATAAAAAACAATGTTAAATTTTAAAAAAAAACTATTCTTGTTTGAAAAAATTAGGGGGGTTGGGGCAGAGTGACTTCTTTCATGGGGGCTCTGTCTAATCGGGTAAGTTGTACCTTTGCAAAAAAATTTTCTTAAACTCTTTTTCCCCTAAGTTAAAATAAAAAGTTTAATGTTTTTGGGAAAAAAGTCTTAAATTTCCCTGTCCCTAAAATTTTTAAAAGTAATTTTTTTGTGACAAAACCCTTTTAAAGGGGGGTTTTGGGGATTGAAAAGCTTATTTTTGGGCGGTGTTTCTCAACTCCACCCTAAAGGCCCCACCAACGGGTCATTTTTTTTCAGGAGCTCCTACAAAATCACTGCCAAAAATTAAAACACCTTTTAATCTGGGAAAGCCTTTGGGGGGCCCCTGGGGACTGATTTGAGAAACGGGTTTTTAGGGGGGTTTTTTGGAGAACCTTCCTTTAGCTTTCAACAAGTTGGCCTCTTAAACTTGGAGATGCCCGCAGCTCCCCCTCATTAATGTTAGGGGAGACCCCCAAATAAAACCCAAAGCACAAAGCTTGGCTATATTGGGAACTGCAAAAGAAAAAAATAAGGAAAAATGCGGAACGGTGGCCACCCCCCATTCTCGGGGGGGACCGGTGGGGGAAAGGGACTACAAGATGTTGTATTTTTGGGCCCCTTTAAATTGTTTTTAAAAACGCCCCGAAAAATTGTTTTCCAAAGAGGAACGGGTTGGAGTTTATTTCCCCTTTTTTCCCTTTGAAAACCATGAAATACTCGGCTAAATGGGCAACGTATTGTTTAATCAGAAAAATTTTTTACGGGGGAAATGTGATAAAACAAAAAAAAAAATCACTTGATCAATCTACTGACACTTTGGGGGGTTTTTTGGTTTTTTTCACTACTTTCACATGGCGGGGCCGCACCCAAACCCGCAGGCCTCAAAAAGTTTCATGCTATACTTACAAGCAGGGCGTGGATCGGCAAGCCGAAGCCCCAACCCCGACTCCTAAATTTTCCCCCAAACCCCGACTTTGACCCCCTAATACAGGGGCGAAAGTTTTAAGAAAATTTAACTTTATGTATAAAAATGGAAAACATCGGGTTTTCTTATCCCCTTTTGTACAAAATTAAGCTATTTAGGAAAGAACAGCGTTTGCAAGAAAAAAAGGGTAACAATGTTTTGATTTTTTAAAAACACTTTTGGGGGATTTGAAGAAAAAGCTGTTTTTGGGAAATCCAATCCAGCCCTGCCCCAACATTGGGGAATTTTTAGAGGGGCCGGGGATCGATTTTGGTCAAAATTAAGTTTGAATCGGGATCCAGAGCCAAAGGATTCAGGCAGTTTTTTTTTCCCCAAAGGGGGAAATTTCCCAAAACTAACAAAATAAAAAAAATTTTAAAATTTTGATTTTTTAGGAGCAAAACTAAAACAAACCCGGGATGCAAAATATTTGAAGAAATTTTTTTTGGGTATAAAAAAGGGTAAGAGGGGAATGAAAAAAAAAAATTACAGTAGCCCATGTAAAAAGCTGTTGGGGGATGGTGAATATGGAGCCTAAAAGGGTTACAATTTAAAACCATTGTTCCCCTTTTTTGCTTGTC
This sequence comes from Phyllomedusa bahiana, assembly GCA_025379985.1. Taxonomy (NCBI): domain Eukaryota; kingdom Metazoa; phylum Chordata; class Amphibia; order Anura; family Hylidae; genus Phyllomedusa; species Phyllomedusa bahiana. The sequence continues at coordinate 37,234 of JAODAL010021114.1, read as the reverse complement.
AGTTTAAAAATATTTATTGGACATGATTTTTGGACAAAAAAAATTGTAATTATGCAAAACCAGGGAAAAATTGTGAAATTCTCTAAAATTTGTTTCTGGGAAATTTAGAATCGCCCCCTTCGATCCCTTCTTTACAGACCTCCCCTCTGATCTCTTTTATTTCCAGGCTAGAAAACGGCCCCCCTCCCAACAAATTGGGTTGGGGGAAAAAAGTTTCCCCACGGGGGCCCCCCAAAAAACCAAACAATGTCGGGGTTTATAAAGGAATTCCCAAAAGCCACAGTCAGTTTTGATGAATGGTTGACTTTTCAAATTTTTTGGGAAAACGGTAAAAAATTTTTGTTTTGAAGTCTGTTGTCATGGGAGCATAAATTTTCCCTGGGGAAAGCGCTTTTGCCGGGCCCCATGCCCAATCATTTAAAACCCTCTTGTGAGAGGTGAAGATATGGGGCGTAGAAACTGGCCGGGCCCCAATTCCTTTTGCTTTTGCATCGAACAAACTGGCCCCAATTTATTTTTATATAGTCGGAGTGGGTCCATTTTATGACACCCAAATAGCCACCGACTCCTTTTGCTTTTAAATCCACACCCCTTTCAAACAAGGATCTTGGTTTAGCTTCATAAAATTGGATGCACGGACAAAAATTATGAAAATTAGGGTGCTTTCACACGGTGCTTTTTTGGGAGTGTTCTTTGTGCGCAGGAAAAGGGCTTTAAAATTGCTGTGTTCCTCACAAAAACGCGTCAAAAACGCACCGTGTGAAAGCAGCCTTACTGCAGCATAGTTATCAAAGTCCACCTGAGGTCCTCAACAGTTCTAATGCACTATGTAACTTAGGTGCTGTGGATATTTCTTCCGCTATGTGAGAATATTTGGGTTATTTTTTTTTTTGGATTATTGATTTTTTATGATTCATTTTTTGGGCCCCCTTCATAAAAATTTTCATGTAAATTTGCTTTAATGTCTTCATGAATTGTTTTTGGGGAAAATTTTGGTTTGGTTCACTTTTTTAAACCGAATCAAAGTCTACTTAAATCCATTAGGGCCCTTCCTGTTCCTGTTTTTAAACAAAACCAAAATTTTTGGATACCATTATAGGATTATTGCTTTGTGTATTACTTTGAAACGGTTGACATATGTTAGGCTGGGGTCACACCTATGTTTTTTGACGCGTATTTTGAAGCCGTATTTGTAAGGCTATGTTCACACGGCTTAACTGCGGGACGTAATTACGCCCACAATTACGCCGTGGGGGCGGGAGCGGGGGGCCGGCACTTCGCCGGCCCATAGACAATCATTAATAGCGGCGCGTATACACCCCGAGAAAGTGACATGTCAATTATCTCCCTGCTCGGCGTATTCGCCGAGCGGGGAGAGGAGACGTAATCCATAGTTCTCTATGAGAACTGTGGATTACCATAATGACCAGGACGTTTTCAGCCCGTAATAGGCGCACTCCGGCGCGTAATTACAGACCGAATTACGTCCTGGTTTAAGCCGTGTGAACATGGCCTAAGTCAAAACCAGGAGTGGAGCTTACACCAAGAAAGGGAGAGGCTTGTACCTGTTCTGTGTTTTGGATCCATTCCTGGTTTTGGCCTACAAATACTGCTGCAAAATACATAATGTGAACCCAGGCTTAAACTGAAATTCTAATAAAAAGAATTCTAAAAAAGAGAAAAAAAAAAAAAAAAAAGACCACTCGGGACCATCATAGCAGTAGCATTGGATCAGCAGGAGATTTAACAGGTGAGTAATGGATATATGTATATATGTATTTTTTTCTTTTTTACTTTTCCTGTTGTTAGGGGATGTTCACACAGTGTGTTAGATCCATTTTTAGATACGTGTTTGAATCTGTGTTTCGGACCCTAAATGGACCCAAACACGCATCTAACAATGTGCAGTGTGATTTCCATTGCTTTCAATGTAAAACACGCATCAGCTTTCAGACGAGTAATCGCCAATTGGTGTTTTACTTGCGTCTTTCTGATGCATCTTTCGGATCCGTTCAACGAATTGACATGTCAATTCTTGATCCAAAAGAGAAACTATAGGGTGCATGTCTGCTGCAGCAAAAACGCATCCAAACACGCACCTGTGTGTTGGATGCGATTTATGCAGCACTTTTAAATGCGTTTTTCAAATCCAAGAATAGATCCAACACGCCGTGTGAACGTACCCCTAGGCTAAGTTTTTAAACTCACAAAAATCTAATTTTTAACTTGGATGCAGCTTCACAAAAAAATCCCTGCTATCCTCTGCGGCACAGACTTTATAACGTCTGTGCCTGAATGGGTGTTGGGAGGACTGTTGCCATCAAATGTCAGCCAGACCTCTCGGCCTAGTCATCGGAGGGTTAATTCATCAACCATAAAATATGCTGTACTATTCTCATTAAGTGGGTGTGGTATGGAAGCGCTGCTGAGTCTGCCAGCTCAAATCCACCCTGTTTTGACTGGAAGCTCGCTGATACCAGCAGAAATCACACTACTGGTTTTACTAGGTTCCTCCCTGACCTTCTCCACCCTTTAGAAAAAAAAAAAAGGTTCCCTGATTTGGAAGAATTTAATTTTATAAAATTAAATTGGTCTGCCCCAAAACCCAATTTTACACATCAAAATGAAAACAACTCGTTTGTTGTTTTTGTCAGACCTCATTAAAAGCCGTTTCACCAAAGGCGTAACTTGAAGCTCCGGGGCCCTAGTGCAAAAAGTGAATTGGGCCCCCAAGCTGCCATGTGCCACTTATAATGCTGGTGTTTCCTTTATGTGGCAAAAAGGGTTTTAGGGCCGCTCAAGCGAAGGGCCCCCGGTAGCGATGTATCTGCCCCCTATAGCTACGCCCTCGTTTCCCACCATTTATACAGGGGGCACATTTATATGCTTAGGTCATGGTTTTGACGAAAAATAGCATTCAATCCCTTTAAAAGGACCCTCCAATAATATGTTCAAAACACAATGTAAAATATATATATACTTTATTAATGATTGAAAATACTAAAAATTTTGTAAGAATAGTTAATATATCCAAAAACACCCAAAATGGAACTGAAAAAAATCATCTAGCCCATTCATAAACCCTAGCAATAGTAATCGAAAAAAAAAAAGTGTGCATAAATAAAAAAGAGAGTTGCAGAACATGAAAAAACCAACACATCAAAATAAATAGGACAAAAATTCAGGGGAAACAATATAAATAAGAATAAATATTTAAAACCCAAAAATGGGTGGGGCGGGGCCCGGTGGTGAGCAACCCAACGCACACCACCTGGAGTCCCCTTGAGAACGCACACAGCGAAAAGTGCTTTGCACACCACCTGGCCGCCCAGCACACTGGGGTTTTGTTTTTTTCTCTATTTATATTGTTCCCTGACATTTTTGTCCCTATTTATTATTTTGTGTCTGGTTTTCAAGATTTTCATATCATAATTTTTATTTAGCCGCTTTTTTTTTCGATTATTAAGCATGTGTTATATATGGACTAGATGGTTTTTTCAGTTCCGTTTTTGGTGTTTTTGGATATATTAACTATTCTTCTAAAAAACTTTAGTATTTTTAATCATTAATAAAGTATACATATTTTTTACATTGTGTTTTGAGCATATTATTGGAGGTTTGCTTAGTTCAACACTAGTATTCATTAGGTTATTTGCCTGGATTTTTGATAGTTTTTAATCCCAAAAAAGGAAGCAAAAAAATTTTTTTTTTTGGGGAAATTTTTTTTGGGGTTTCACTAAAAAAATCCCAAATTTTTCCCTTTTTTCCAAAATTGATTTTCACCAAAATGAAAAAAAGAATGAAAAATTTTAAAAACTTAAAAGGGTTTTTCAAGAATAATTTCTTGCCTTTAAATTCCCCAGAAGAAAAAAAAGAAACGCACCCAGGGGAGAGAGAGGGGGGGTGAGCACAGAGCCATGAAGCAGGGGGCTGGCAAGTTTTCAATAATCACATTACAACTAGTAGATTCTCTATACAAAAGACAAGATTTTTCTCCCCATTCTCTTGCCAGCTGTTTATATTCCCTGTCATCAGATAAGAAGTGCAAACACGCAAGGGCGACCAGATCAGCTCCCTGTTAGCTCCTGGTCATGTCTAATGTAAACTTTCAAGTAACTAGGGGGATGTAAAGAAAACTGAGCTCCAAGGCTTCCTTTTGTAATCACATTATTTAGAAAAGGATTAAATCCCATTTTGGAGAATCCCGTCAAAATTCACGTGCAAAACCCCTTTAAGGAAGCTGCTGGTGCCCCATAAAAAAACAAGAAACAATACTCGCTTTCTTCCATTCCAACGCTGGGTCTCTCTGGGTCTTCTGTTTACCTTTTTTTGAACGGGGACGTCAATGTTGACTGACCAAGTCAGTCACTTGTCTCGCTTAAATCCTGTTCGTTTTTTCCTTCCTAGCAAAAGGGGATTTCAAAATGGCCCCTGCCTTGAAGCCGATCGAAACGCGTGGTACGTCCCCATTCGGAAGAAGAACTGGGACCCAGCAATGAAAGGGAAAACCCCCAAGGGGAAGTAATTCGTTGTTTTTTTTTTTTTCCTGTTTTTTTTTACCAAGGGGGGACCCCGGGGCTTTCCGCTTATTTTTTTTCATACGTACCAAACAACCCCTTTAATGCGATCTAAGAAGGGGGCTGGGTAGTTACTAGGAAAAACCATGTAATCCCAGCATGGAAACAAAGGTGTTTCCAGGTGTTCCCTTCATTCTCATGATTCAGTTTTTCTTCATGTACACGCATAGACACATACTAAAACCACCTGCTTAATTTTTTTTACATTAGCAGCACATACATTAAGTCCAGTAAATTGTGAGGTGGGGCCTTCAACACATCCCACAGATGCTTGATTGGATTCAGATCTTGGGAATTTGGAGGCCAAGTCAACCCCTTGGGCTGTTATATTCTACATATCATTCCTGAACAATTTCTGTAGTGTGGTAGACACGTTGGGCGATATGTTTGAACGGGGCTGTGCCAGATATCTGGCGTCTTTTCAGCCCGAAACCCAGCGCAGCCCCGTTCACTTCACTCAAATCGCTCCTGTATGCCAGTATAAGACGCATTACAGAGCGCAAGCGGCACTTTGTAATGCGTCTGATTTCGGGGGGGCGTGCGGGAGGCGGGGTGCACTAGAACTATACAAAGCTACATATTTATAGCTTTGCTACACCATTTCTAGGTGCATTACTGCTGGAACAGGTAAACCACTTTCTAAATGGTATACCTGAGCCAGAAATGTTGTCTTAGTGCTAGAATGCGCCTGACTTATGACCCGCTGTAGGGCGGGTTCGTAAATTGGGCGCATTCTAGACTAATATTATGTGCATGAAATTTGGCGTTAACCTGCCAAATTTCATACATGTCGCCCATTATCCTGAGAAAGAGACCACTGCCATTAGAATATCGCTGCCATGAAGAGGTGGGGGTGTGCATTGGTAAGGTAGGTGATATATGTCAAAGTAAATCCAAATGAATGCTACAAATCAAGATTTCCCAGCAAAACATCACTCAGAGCATCACACCATCTCCTCCAGCTTGGCTTTTTCTCATCGTGCATCCTGGTAAAATCTTTTCTTCAGGTAGGTGAAGCCCCCGCACCTGGACATCAACATGATGTTAAAGGAAATGTAATTGATCAGAACAGGCCGTCTTCCTTTGCTCCATATCCCAATCCTAATACCATTTCCCTGAAAATAAGACAGTGTCTTATATTAATTTTTGCTCCTAAAGACGCTCCAGGTCTTATTTTCAGGGGATGTCTTATTTTTCCATGAACAAGAATTCACATTTAATGGTGAACAAAAAAAATCATAATTTATTAATATACAAACATTAGCAGAACTAGCCAAAGTCTGAATTCCATCAAGAATTTCTTGTGACTCTATTTTCATGTACAACAATCTATGGTACATTTACTGATCCCAAAAAGTAACATTTATTCAAAGACCGTCATGTCATCATCATCTGGCGCATCATCAGAACTCTCTAAACCCTGAATTTCATGCTGAATTTCTTGTGATTCCATTTCTTTTATAATTATTGGCCCCAATCTCTTGTGTCTAGCAATAGCAGTTTCCTTAAAGGGTTTGTATAATTTCATTAAATGGTCTTCAGAATAAGGGGACAGTGAAAACAAACAACTTTGCAATTGGATGTCATTAGCAAAGTTGTCTTGTTTTCACAGGATCCCTTATCTTCTGTTTCTGTAAACACAGTTCCCCAGTGCCAGTCGGATTCCTCCTCCTGTCCTGTCATTGGCTCACGGCTCTACTAATTTACATTCTGTCTGCCCCCCCCCCCCTCTCCGGTCATATTCATGGGAGGGCGCAGTCCTGCCTCTCTCACTCAGAATAAGGGGCTGGCAACATTTTACTCTGCACAGCCAGAAGAAACACAATAACACTGCAGGGCTTCTACAATCAGAAAACAGCAGAAATGTGATCGATCCCTGCTTCTCTCACTCAGATTAAGGGGCCATAGCAATTTCACTCTGCACACCCAGCAGAAACACACTGCAGCTGATTCTACAATGAGAAAACAGCAAAATTTTGCCATGGTGCCTAACTCTCCTGCATAGAAGGGAGATCTGTGCCGTTCATAGGAACACTGGATTCAACTGTAACAAACCTCAGGCTGAGAGAGTATAAGAGTTCATAGAAGACTGTCTAGATTGAATGCAGGTATGTGGTATTTAAACAGCTCTTACAAAATAAGACTGCAGGGAGAGGAACAGTGAGATTTTGACTCAACAGAGAGGGGGGGAGAACAGGGCTCGGGAGCGAGCATAAACAGTTGAAGGGGGATGATGCCCATCAGTCTTCAGTTTAAGAAACACCCAGCTGGGAGGGGAAGAAACGCCCCTGGATTTGTAGAGCTGAGAAATTGAAAATATTTTGAAACACATGAACTGAAGAAGCGATACATCCCCTTTAAATGAGCATCCCTTACCCAGATAGGTCTTACCTTGTATGGGAGACTATGTAAATGATCTACTAATGCTAATGTATGGTGTGGAGGGAGCTGTAGCAATGCCTGCCGCTAAGTCTTATTTTCAGGGGAGGCCTGAAAAGCTTGAAAAAAAATTGCACTAGGTCTTATTTTCGGGGAAACACAGTACTCGTGCCCAAAGGTACTTTTTTTGTGATTTGTGATTGTTCCTTGTCGCTTGTTGCTAGTCTCAAAAGCTTTGATGTCTGACCTTACAGCGCGAAGCGTGCGGGGGCAGCGTGATCACACAGCCGCGGTCTGCTGCACGCTTCCAGCCATCCCACTTTCATGTTATTAAAGGGATTGTCCACCTCCACAAATGCCCTGCCTCCGCCTCCTAGTGTCTGGATTCGTCATTTCTGAATGTAAAATGTTAGTAGAGGGTTGGTGACCACCGCAGCTGTCACCTTCCCGTAAGGGACAAAACAGAAGAACCGGAGGAAGGCAAGAGACGTTCTTCTGGGGCCCCCAGGAGCTGCAGGTATGAATTGTATGGGAGGTGGGACAATCCCTTTGAGAACAGGAGTGACCATGATGGAGTCCTGGGAGCACTAGTCCACTCTGGTGTACTTGTTTCAGCAGATCTCCTGTCCTTCTGTGTGGAGGACACATGGGGGATATGCTGCAGACAATTGTAAGCCTCTACAGCACCATGGATCAGTATGGAAATCTGATGATGGTGAAGTGGATCATTCCTTTTTTTACAGTGGTTTATGATGAGGAAACAAAAAAACAAGGTGTTAGTACATCAGGTCCCAGCACATGCGAAGCCAAGCCAAAGAAACCTGTGTCTGACTCTGAGGACAGTGACAGCGTAGATGGACCAAGCAGTGAAGAGACTGAAAATGTCCCAACAGAAGCCAAGAAGTCCCCAGAGCCTGGGCTGTTGTCCCGAAGACCCAGCAGTGCTGTCAAATCCGGTAGGAGCTCTGGACAGAGCTTGAGAATAGAAGCGACTATTCCAACAGGAATCCCCCAGATAAAGAGAGACTTTGAAGACAACTATTACCCAGACGAAGATGACAGCAGTGAGGAGGAGAGTCGGAGCTCCAGACCAAAACCTGCAAAACAAGCCAACGGGAAAGAAGATGCCGCAAAACTGATCCGAAAACCTTGCGTCTTCCATTTCAAGCTCCGATACGGAGTTCTCGGATGCTACATCGGATGAGCACCCCTCAAAATCCTATCAGTCATCAAAAGACAGAGTGCCCTCCTATGTACGTTCTCCTGAGACCTCAGGGACTATGCTGATGAGTCAGAGGACACAGTCACTGATGTGACCCCGCTCTCCACCCCTGACATCAGCCCAATACAGTCATTTGACATTGCAGCTACCAGCGAAGCGCTAAAAGCTAAAGTAACGCGACAAGAGAACGTCAGACAGGAATCCTATGATCCCGAGTTAGATGGCAAGTCCGACCCGAAGGCTTTACAGGACACCATGGACCTCAACCAGCTTCTCAAAGCATTCATGCATCTTGATAAAAAAGATCAGGAAAGGTTCTCTCTTGATCACCCATCGATCACATTCAAGAAGAACTACTCTTTCACAAATGATGAAGTGAGACAGATTGACCGGGAAAACCAGAGGCTACTCAAAGAACTGTCAAGACAAGCCACAAAATCTAAAAGCAAGAGCTTAACGCCTAAGGGAAACTGAACCCCAACCCCAGCCGACTGTACCACAGCGCACTCAACCGGCAAAAGGAGCAGCAACGCATCGAAAGAGAGAACCTGGCCTTGCTGAAGAGATTGGAGTCTGTAAAGCCAACGGTTGGCATGACCCGTTCTGAGCAGCTCATGCACTACCAACGTCAAGCAGGATACTTGAGCTCAACAGCAACATCCCCAAGACCTGGAAAGGCTTCTGTGAGCCGCCTCAGCAATTCTTCAACATCCGGTGGTGTCTCTCGGGTGTCGAGTGCCAGCAGTCGAAGTAGTCGCATGGGAAGCGGTGCTGCTCTGCTTAGACCCACAAAGTCCAGCAATGTCCGAGCGGCTTGGATGTAATGACCAAACCAGAAATTTTCTAACATGTTCCAATTTCTAAATTAAATTATTTGTAACTCAAGCTTCCTGCTGCTATGGGTGAACTCACTTGTCGTAATGGGTGAACAGTTTTGATGGGTTGTAACAGTTTATTTATATTGTTTTTATACATCTATTTTGATAAAACAAGTCTATTATCCCAGAATGCACTTTAGAAGAGGGCGGTTGTTATAGTGTTGTATTGAAGAAATTGCATTGGTTCTCCGTTTAATTATGATAAAATACCTACAAGTGACCATATATCCTCCATTTCAGCTGTTTTAATATTTTTCTTGATATTGTAAAAAGGCTGATTTAAAATATTTTATTGTTCTATATGATCCACCTTGTCGTGCTGCTTTATTCCTAATTTTTGAAAAGTGACTTCTTTACCTAAAAAAAAAAAAAATTTAATTTTGAGACAATGAGTGTGAATGTGTGACTTCTGAATATGATTGTGCCATGTTTTAGGCTAAACCCGTATTATATTTCATATTGTCAGATTCCCCATCTAAGAGCAACATAGAAGAGATTGGGAGATGCTGGATTCTTAGATTATATAGAGGGGATTTTGGTTTTGTCTCTACTTTATGTAAAATGACAACTATTTATCTCTTAGCCTTAGGATGGCTCAAAGTGGGTGGAGATAGCCAGGCAGCATTTAAAGGGAATGTCTCACACATCAGAAAAATCGCACAATCGAAGATCAGTATTAGATCAGCTAGACTACACATTTTATTTTTTTTTGCACATGTTTTTTTGTTTTTTTTTTTGTAAATGGTGCGATGTTATATTTTAGTGTCTATTCAAAAGTATAAAAATACTTAAAATATTCAATTTTTACATTGACCATTAAATGAACAGTCACAATAACGCATAAAATGAAAAAAAAAAAGAAAAAAAAAGTAATAACAGCTTGATGTATCTGTGTGGGTTGTTCAAACCTTAAACCCTTAACGCGTCGCCTGAAACATTCTATCTTACATGAGACGGCGGGCATTTTTCAGGTCGTTTGTCTGCAGCGACGCCAAAAAGAGTGTCTTGCTGCAAGACAAACGACCTCGACAACATGAGGGGGTTTTTGTGCCTTGATGTGATGGGGAGCAGGCTGTACCTGGAACAGCTTTTGCAGGGAAAAACGACTCGCGCATCCCTGCGCTTAACCCCTTGATTGCGTGCGGATCAGTGAGCCACGGGCAATAATCATAGTTATTCACCTCTGTTGCCCATTGGGTGATTGGGCACATTTCCGGTGACCCAATGAGCCCCAGTGGAACACTCTCCACAGTCATTCTAGGGTTCCTAGATAGCCACAATAGAGCTGTCTGTATAAGAAGCCTGCGGTCCAGGCACACCGTGTGCTGCCCTGTCTGCTGCCTGTGTCTAACGAACACAGATTATAATGTATTAGCATATATGAATATGCTAATACATTACTAAGAGTGGGGAGAAAAAATTGTGCAATAGTTATCCCATTATGGAATAAAAAAAGTAAAAAACGAAAACTGTAGTAAAAAATAAAATAAATAAATAATGAATTTGGTGATGAAACAAAAGGTTTGTCTATCATGTACATTACACAAAAATAAAAACCCTACACAAGGTTAGGTCATCTCACACACACACTCGTTAAAAACCTTGACAAGTAAATTAAACTAACTAATTTAGTGTGCAATGTGAATGGTGTAAAAAAATTATAAAAAACAAACAAAAATAAGTTTAAAAAAATTGCAATAATTTATTTGTAAAATTAAACTACGCCCCCCCAAAAATACAACTTCTCCCGCACAAAACAAGCCCCCATACAAACAACAACTTAAAAGAATAAAAAGGTTACGGCCGTTTGAAAAGCAAGAGTTTTATTAAAAAACTACAAAAATTCTAGCTGGCATATAAGTACTTTTTACTCAAAAAAGTTTTTTCAACAGCATATATAATAAAGTAATTGGACAAATGGGTGCACGCCTAATAGACCAGGATCAAGGTTAAACTATGCAATAAATCTAAAAACTGAAAAATGGACAGTCTCACTTCAAAAAAAGAGTGGTTTATTGACCCAAAAACAGCAACGTTTCAGCCCTGAAAAAGGCCCTGTTCAGGGCTAACACATTGCTGTTGTTGGGACAATAAATCACTCTTTTATTTTATGTGCTGCCTTTTTAAATTTTTTTGCTTATTAAGTACTTTTTAGTCATATTTAGTCCTAGTTAAAAGGTTTTTCTCACTACAAAGATTAGCTTTCAACCTGAAGGGACAAGTAATTGAAGACTTTTTCTAAATACAGTGGTCAATAGATTTTACTTTAGTAGTGATATAAGAGATATTTTATGTGCTTTGGAGTCCACACAGGTTTCTATGATAATCTGATTAGCTGAGAGAGTGGGGAGTGATGTCAACATGGAGAAGATGGCTCAGTCTGGAGCAAACTAATTATTCTCTAGACATGATTACAGATAAAGCCACTGTTTTCCCAGTCCTCACATCACTAAATACCTTGTGTTTACTGAAAAGAGATAGTACATCTCCGTCATGTTCGCAGTCTATTTACATAGAAGCTAAATTGATACTAATCACTGCTATAGAATCACCCACAGCCTGCGGAGACAGAGTGAGTATAAAACTGCTTGGGAAACAGAGTGGTTAGAAAACTCCTTTAAGTAGAACTATCTACAACCACATTGGCAGTTTCATCTTTTTGTTCTACCCTATTGTGTCTTGTCCATGTCTTCGTCTGTCTTTTATTTGCACTGTATCAGTTACTGATTGGTTATAATCAATGGAACTCAGCATGATTTGTTTATATTCTCCCCCTGAGCTGATAAGGAGGTAAGGAACTCACTTTGTGGCAAAACCCCTTTAAGTATCTTTTTTTGTATTGTATAAAACGCACCTTTTATAATATCAGGAACATGTCATTACCTCGGTAACATTTGACGATTATGTCGATTGCAACATACTGACTTTTGCTAATATATGACACTGCTATTTCCATATGCCACATATATTTCTCTGGTAGGTGGTTAGTGAGGTGAGGGAAAAAGATAATTAGAAAACAAAAGATAAACAGTGTAGAGGAGGGGGGGCATAAAAGGAGGAGAAAAAATAACCTGAATGTGCAGTAAATATGAGCGAACAAAAGTGAAGGCTGTCGTCCAGAAAGTGATTTAGTCATGGTCTAGGGCGTGTAAATACTAATATTCATAGCTATTAAATATGGTGGTAGAGTGTGGCTGACATAAAACTCGAATTTATTGCCTGACGGGTAAATAATTGCGTGTCGAGATGGCTTTGTTGTATGAGCAGTGTAGGTTTTGGGAGGACAGTGGAGTGTAAGATATTTGGAATTCACATTAAGGAATTTGTTGGGGGGGGGGGGAAAAGTGGTTTCATGGCAAGGAACTTGCTCAAAATACTTGCTATATTCATTGATTCTCTAGGGATGGAGTGGGGAGAATGTGACGGGGGAGTGGGAAGGTTGACCAGGATGGTATGGTGAGCGATGTGGAATGATATTGGTGTGTGTGTAGTGATTTGTCGGTGTGTCGAAATGGTTGTAATGTGGTTTGCTTTTGTGGTGTATGGCTTAGAGTAGGTATGATTAGGGATATCGGGCCAGTCCATGAGACGACAAGAAGAGGGATGCACTTACCTTCTTGTCAAGTGTTAACTGGGTGCACTGTGATTTACCTAGCAGTGTGTTGAGTGCTTGGGCACGATCCTAAAAACCAGGGGCTCATGCTTTTCCATTGGGCACAACTGGGAGGCAGTTGCTCGGGGGAACAATACAATGCTAGGGGAAAAAGTGGTCTAGGGTATTGTAACAGGGGATAAATAGTAACATGAGGACCAAGGAGTGATCAATTGGTGGGGGGGGGGTGGGATTATGGTAAAGGTCGTGGGGTGTGGGTGGAGCGTGGGGCAAAAATGGTAAGGAATTAAGGGTGGTGGGGGGGAGTGGTGAGCGAAGGGATGGGATGCAGCGGGGGAAGTGATGTAATAAGTTGGAGGGGTATGGAGGTGTAATGTTTATTGGGCGGTGGTGTATTATGGTGTGGTTGTCGCATGCGGGGTGGGAAGACTGGATCATGTAAGGTGGGGGTGTAGTGGTAGTGTTGGGAGATGGGGGGGAAAGCAGATGTAGTGGCGAGAAATTGGGAAAAGTTTGAGGGGTTAAGGAGATTGTAGTATTAGTGCTGGTGAATTTATGATATGAGAGTGTTAGAGAGATGGTGGGGATTGGAAGTAGAGTTGTATAAGTAAGGGATAAAGGTTTAGATGAAATTAGAAAATAATGAAAAGGTGGAAAGAATTTGGTGGTTGTTTATGGGAATTAAATTAAAGATAGGGGTCTGATTGGTAATTGTTTGCACTACATAAATAACATGAATTTGATGTAGGATTTCTAAATGTAATGCATGAAATGTAAGAGTTTGATATTTGATAACATAAGGGGAAAAGGAGAACACAGGGTGTTGAAATGAAAATAAATGGGATGTGCAGAGAATGAGAAGTGATATTGATTGGTGGGGTTGGTTAAGGGTGGGTTGGTGTGAGTGGATAGTGAGAGGAGTGTGGGTGAGGGGAAGCGATATGGGGGGTAGAGAAGAGGATATATGATGTGTGAGTATGATAAATGTTAGGTGGGGGAGGGTGTAATAGTTGTAAGAATGGGTAATATTGGGTTTGGTATAAATAATGTGTGGTGTTATTTAATATTGTAATTATGTATGTGTTTTGAAAATTGGGATGTTTTGTAATATATGGTTGGGTTTGATATTTTATGTGGAATGGGGGAGTGAGGACAATACAACTGTTTATGATGGTTATTGTTTGGATAAATTTTTGGTATTTGAATTGTTTAAATTATAATATGTAGTTAACAAGTAATTTTAGAAGGGATAGGAAGATTATTGTTTTGCATTAGCAGAATCATATAGTGATATGCGAGTGTTGAGAATCTTGGCAACATATGTTGCTGAAGACAGCCCCACTTGTTGGTGCTCTAGAGTATTTTATAAATCTCCGCCACATCCGATGTTAGTCAATACAGCTAATCACATCTGTATTTTTATATATAGCTCAAAATTCGGAAATCACTGATTGGCAGATAATTTGTATCCTGCGTATTGAAAAAATTCGAAGAAATGCCAGCTCACCTCTCCTGGGACCCCAGATCTGCACGGAAACACACCCCGTCAGCGTGAAATAGTGCAACCAAAATAAACCAAAGATTTTCTATTGCCACAAAATGGATTTGTGAAGGAATATACTCGATAGATGTAAAATGCGATCCTCCTTTAGATGATGAAGATGCATATAACAACATAGATGCATCACAATGTAAATCAATGGTCAATGTTGGAAGCTATGGAGTAAGGACGGCAATGTGCTCTTATCTAACATTGGCAAAACTAAAAATTTCACAGTTTGCTTAAATAGCAATATATTTTTTTTTCTACATCCTCTTGTGTGAAAATCTGGGCTTATCCTGCGCATTGACGACTGATGGAGCCTGATAAAAAAGAGAGAGGACAGCATCCTATTGGTTATATATATTAATAGATCTGTACTGTTGGTTCCATCGTAGAGTGGTGTACAGTGGGGCAATAGGTGGATGAAGCTGTCGTTATAAAATGAATGAATAGTTCTGGGACAAAAACGTGCTAATTTCAAAATACCCAATGCAATTGTAAGATGTGAGAACATAGAATTTGACAGATGGTGATAAATCTACTCCTTAGTCTTCTCTATAAAATTCCATTCTCTTGTCTGTGTACATACAAGGCTTTACACATTTTTGCCAATAGTTTAGAGGTATTTGGCCAATATATTTTCTTTTATGCGCATGGCAGGTTTTTTTTTTTTTCTACAATAGACCACATATTCCATTGGATCTGTATTGGTACCATTTTCAGCCTACATAGATCAATGGGTTGAAAACAAAAATACATGTTCTGTCTTTTTACAGTGCAATAGAAACATAACTGCATCAAATAAGCAAAACTTTGTTACAAAATATTAAATAAAAATTGATGCAATATTCTTCTTCAATACATTCACCCTTTGATACTTTGTAGGCCAGTTCTTGCCATACTTACCTGTTTTCACAGCTTTTCTATTTTTTTTTTTTTTTAATTGACAATTTTTATTGATTTTCAAAGTTATGTGAACAAAATCAAGATAAATGACAAACGTATGAGCATAATTGATCTACCTGACTAGACAATATAGTACATTATCATGAAAGGCATGCTGTGAATCAGGCTCTGAACATATTCCACCGATCTTTCCACCCCGGCAATCAAACCTAAACGGAAATAACTTTAAGGCTGCTAATTAAGACGAAGGCTTACATGGTTACTCATTAAGCCATAGATCCACAAGACTTCAGCCTCATCAAATATAAGAAACATCACAAAACATATAGAACTTCTCAGGACATGAGACAAAAGGGTAGGTGGAGTTCACAGCTTTTTGTAAGTGCTGAAGTTCATTCTTAGATGGTCATCCAAACCAATGGTCCTTTCAGTATCTCCCCCGTTTATTTTCCTGACAAATTATAAAGGGGTTTTGAGCCACGTATATAATGTTGGACTGTGGGATCCTCCAATAACGGTATTTTAATCATTTTACTAAATATAATCTGATTACAAAAAGTGAAGCCTTTGTGAGTAGCTACAGCCATTTTCATGCAGTCCACCTTATTTACCTGAAAACTTGCATTAGACACACCAGAGAGCTGACAGGCGCGCTTGCGTGAAACAACTTTCTTAGTCTGATGACAGGGAAAATGAAATGAGCTTCACGTGGGCAGTGGAGAAAAGTG
Source organism: Phyllomedusa bahiana (assembly GCA_025379985.1). Lineage (NCBI taxonomy): Eukaryota > Metazoa > Chordata > Amphibia > Anura > Hylidae > Phyllomedusa > Phyllomedusa bahiana. The sequence goes on along the minus strand of JAODAL010021114.1, from coordinate 21,388 downwards.
CAGTGTATGAGCTGCTGTCTTGCTGTATAAGAGAATCAAGCTGGTTGTCTAAATTTATATATTTGAGTTAACATTTTTGAGACGAATAGTCTCCACAAAATAAGGGAATCTCACAAGAGAACAAGAGTGACTTCTTATCACTATAATACTAATTTTGCCCGTAGGCAAACTTAAACTCTAATATCAGTTTCACTATTATAAAACACTAAAACTTAACTTTCATATTATTTATAGCACTCTTTAACACTCTATACACACTATTTAAAAACCTGGATATCCTAACCTCACCATATTAAACCCTTTCTACTTCTGAAGGAATGAATAGCTCTCCTCTTTCCACTATCAAGCCACGGTAGGATACCCCACCTACAACAGGAAAGCCATACTGTATATACTAGAAAAGCAACAATCTTACATTGACTCTAATCTACTATGGACATAATTACCTCGTGACAGCAAGATAAGTGAGCTCCCTATTGATACCCTCTGCAGACGGGTGGCATCTTGTTAGACAGAGGTGAGTCTCGCTCAACAATTTAAAACGGTCACCTGCCCTGAACCTCGCCCTACATGTTTTCACCATCTAAACGGCTTCATCAGGGTTAGAAGTCCGGACCTGTCTAGCAAGTACCACCCGCTGATCAGAAGGTATCAAGGGAAGAGCCTTCAGTTTGGTCCAGTGTCCATTAGATTAAGGGACAGTTTGCCATGTAGGAGGCTTGGGATCCCTCACTGGAGTCACTATAAGTTTGTTGTATATATAAGGCTTTCCTTTTGGTAAGGTACACAGAGTTCCACCAGAGCTTGATAGTGGAAAAGGAGCTATTCTTCCTCAGAAGTAGAAAAGGGTTAAATGGTGAGAGTTCAACTGAAATCAGGTTTCTTTATTAACACACTAGTGTGTACATAGAGGTTAAGAGTTATACATAATAAGATCAGAAAATTTAAAAAAGTATTTCATTACGTTTTATAGTTTTATAGATTAGGAGAATCTGAATAGAGTTTTAAGTTGTGCCTATTTGGCAAAATCGCTAAATATAAAGTTTACAGACGACTCCACATTCATTTGATCCTTTATCCTCACTCTCTGCTCACCCGCTCCCCTCTCTCCCTGCAGCTTCCATGACTCGTGTGATTTGTATAATATTCTACTCCCGTCTGATAAGGAGGAAAGTAAATCAGTCCCTGGCTAAAACCCTTTTAACCCTTAAGGACCCCAGCCTGTTTTGACCTTCTCTGACACCAGCCCTCACATTCATTGAAATCTGACATGTGCAATTTATGTGAGATAACTTATAGCGACCGACTTTTACCTATGGATCATGTCGATACATGAGTATTTGTTTTCTCGAGACACATTGATGCTTTAAGTTAGTAAACAAAATATTTTGATCCATACAATACTGTTTGTTTTGATAATTATCAAAATTTCATGGAAAAATTTGGAAAAATTTTTCGATTTTGAAAGTGCAAAATTTCTGCGTGCAAGACAGATAATTATTCACCACAAAATAGTTTATTAACTACATCTACCATATGTCCACTATAGGTTGGCATCATTTTTTAAATGTCTCTTTTTTTTTTTTTACGACCATTAGAGGGTCTTAGAATATTTAGTAGTAATTTCTCACATTTTCAGAAAATTTGCAATATATCATTGTTTTAGGGACCACTCCCAGTTCTGACTGTGGCTTTGATAGGCTGCATGTTAGTGATACCCCCTTAGTGACGCCATCTGAGAAACTAGACCCCTTAATGTATTTACAACACATTCTTCGGAAGTTTTGATAAACCCTTCAGAATATTTTCACGAAATTAAAGCAAAGTGGAGGTGAAATTTTCCAAAATTTCACACTTTTTTTGCAGATTTTCAATATTTATCCATATTCACTGGAATTATCGGTAAATTGTGACTAGGAAAGGCAACTTAACAATTCAATTCCCCCAGGTCTGCCGTTTTTAAGAGAATACTTCTCATATGTACCCTAGTGCATTATGTGGCTCAACCATAAGCCCCAGAATAGGAGGAAAAAAAAATAAAAAAAAAGGGGCGCCACCTCTACTATAACTCTGTCAGTCTCATTTCAATACATTTTATTGAGGATCCCATTTCAGGTTTGGGGGACACCCTAATTTTCAGGTTGCTAATAACTTATAAACACCCCTAAATAGACCAACATATTGGAAACTACACTCCTTAATGAATATTAACCATGGGTAGCAATGAGTATATAGAGCCCCACAGTGATTCACAATTTTTTTTTATCATAAGGCGGTGAAAAGTAAAAAAAAATTTTCTTTTCCAATAATCTGCAATTTTAGAACATCAAATTTTTCATATATATCAAGGATATCCTGAAAGCAAAGAACCCTAATACTTGTTAAGCAATTTCTTCCAGTTCGGCAATACCCTATATGTGGGTTGGTATAACTGCTGTTATGGAGTACACACAATGGCAGGGCTATAAGGGAGGGAGCGCTATGGCTTTTTGAACGCAGATTTGGTGGGGCATGTCGCATTGCAAAGCCCCCAAAGTAGCAAGAACACGGACAAACCAGCCAGACAAGTGGCCCCATTTTGGATTCAACCACCCATCAGAGGATTCTCATCTAGGGGTGTAACTGTGCATTTCTTGTGGGATGGCACAGGTGTTTCCATATTTTTTTGTTTTAGCATTGGAGGGTCAATGAAAATGGAGGAAAAACAGCAGTTCGGTCATTGTTTTTTTTGAGTTCAATTTACAGCATTCTCCGTGCAAGTGTAAATGATGTTATATCCTTTACTATGGGGGTCGGTAACAATTACAATGATATAGATTTTATATAGTTTTTTCGGTTTTATTACTTTTTACACAGTAGAAATACGTCTATAAAAAAATAGAATGCACACGTATTACTTATGTTTCCTATCTGACAGCCAAACTTTTTTATTTTGAGCTGTGTCTGCAGAGCTGTGTATGGAGCTTGGTTTTTGCGAATGAGATTGAAGTTTTTATTGGTACCCGATTATGGGTGGCAATATGATGCTATGTTCACTTTCTATTAAGTTTTCTGTCATTTCCGAAGACAAATACAGCAATCTCTCATGGTATGTTTTTTATTTTATTTTTTATAGCGTCCTGTACGTTAAATATATACATTAGGTAGCTTTACACAGCAGGTCAATACGATTACACTCGATACCCTCATTTGATATTTTTTTATGTTTTCTGTTTTAACTACAATAAAAAAACTTTTATTCAACCATAGAAAGTACGTTTTATGCATCGCCATATGTCAGATAGCCATAACTTTTAAATTTTTCTGTGCTTGGATGCATTGTGAAGGGACTTGTTTTTGCGAGATGAGTTGATCGTTTTATTAGTATCATTTTTGGGGGGACAAGGCTTTTTTGATCGCTTTAATCCATTTCTTTGCAGGCAGGGTGAAGAAAATACTGCAATCCTAGTAGTGTTTTTTCATTTTTATTTATAATAACAGGGCTCACCGTGCCGTATCCGTGATAAGTTAACTTACTCTTTGGGTCTCTACGTGATATGCGATACCATTAATATAGTTATTTTTTATGTTGAAGAGCACTTTAAAAAAAAACGAATAGTGTTTTTAGTGTGTACTAAACATATTTATGCAGCGCTATCTTCTGAGAGCTATACATTTCTTTATTTTTCCAGTATACAGAGCTGGTATAAGGATTTTTTTATTTCGGGTGATGAACTGATGTTTTAATTGGGACAACTTTATTGGCGTTTCTAGGAGTTTTTGATTGCTTTTATTCCATTTTATGTGCTGCGGGATGAACAATAAGCTAATTCTGTATTGTGTTTTTTATATTTTTTTTTTTTACCGTGCGTTCACCGTACAGGTTAATTAACATGAAACAGATTATAGGGCAGGTCGTTTTAACAGACACTGCGGCAATACCAAATATGGGTACTTTATTTATTTTTGATCTTTCATTTTGGGCCTATTGCGCTTGTAAAGGAGGAAAAGGGCGTGTACGTATTTTTTATTTTATTTTTTCGCAGTACTTGTGTTTTACTTGTTTTTCACTTTTTTTTACTTTTTCACTTTTTCACATTTTTATTCTTACTCATTTCCCCATAGGGATTTGAAATGAGAGATCTTCAGAATCCCCATTTCAAAGGAAATCATGTGGCATAGCTTGTTTGCTATGGACATGTGTTCCTCACGACAACTGTCAGTCTACGATGCCGGGCGTGCCCACAGGGCACGCCGGATCATCGTGATCGTCATAGACAACCCTGTCTAGGCATCTCTTGCCTTCCGTGCTTGTCTGTAAGGAGCAGGACTGCTGCACGGATCGGCCCGGAATTCCATGTGCTGCTCCATTGCGACAGAGGACGCATGGAGGAGCGATCTCCTCCTGCCCTCCGTTTAACCACCCCCCCCCCGTCTCCTTTATTTCTGTGCGGACCCCGATCGTCGCGATAATTAAAGGGGTTAACCGGCCCCCTTCCGGAGCGCGTCCGGGTCGGGGCCGACGCAGTGCGATTGATGTCAGCTGTAACAATACAGCTGACACCCCGCTGCAGGTATCGCGCAAACTCTGTCTTGAGAGTAACGCGCGATCCTCCATGACGTATCACTATTACGTCCAGGTGCGTTAACCCCAAGACGACCTGGACCGTATGGAATAGCGTCTAAGGTCGTTAAGGGGTTAATAACTATCCTGAGTAGCTCCTCCTTTTCTAGCAGCTTCACCCTCATCACATGACAAAAATAGATCAGTTTATGTCTGTTGATCTTGCCTTTCAGGGACAATTTTGGGTCTATACAGACAAGAACAAGTCTTTTCCAGCACCATAGCTCAAAAACATTGAATTTTGTTCAGTCTGCGTTCATGAGTATCACCTTCTCACAGCCATATGTCACAACTGATGTAATACTGATTCAAAAAAGGAAAAAAAAAACAGTAAAAAATAATCTGAATCTGAATTATGCATCATTATTTAATCTGTATTTTTATAAGGAAGTATGAATGTGACCTAAGGGTGAGGTTGACACAGAAAAAAAATTAAAATCTGCAACATTGCAATGCAAATGATAAAGACAATAGCATAAGAAAAATGGCAGCATGTCTTCAGATCTGTTTCATGTTAAACTCTTCAAGGGATTCCCACGACAATGATTAGCTTTCAATATATAGGGACAGGTAATTGAAGATTTTCTCTAAATACATTAGTCTTTTGATTTTTTTTTTTAATAATAATTTTATTGAGAAGATACATATTACCCTTTAAGAGCCAACAGCATCAACAAAACATCAAAACCTTTTCGAACTGCCTCTGACTCAGCCAAGTAAGAAGTACAATTTTCAGAAGATCTTCTCCATTTTCAATATAAAGAAAAAAAAATAACTTAAAACAGGTTATATAAAGTCCATCCTGGAAGGAAAAGGGAGACAAATATGACCTTTTCATACTCAATCTGTGACCATTCTGTAGGCACTCCTCTCCCTTCCCTCTGACTAGATCCTGCCGTCTAACTTTTTGACCAAACATAACTATTTAGAAAAAAGGAAAGAACCCCGACAATGCAGACCTTGTAATAGTCTATTGATTTTACCTTGGTCATGAGATAAGAGATTTTATCTGCCCTGAGTGCACACAGGTTTTTCTGGTTATGACCATGTCTCCCTTCTTGATTAGACAGAGAGCGAGGAGTGACGTCACCATGTAGGGAGCTCACTCTAGAAGCAGACTCATTAGGGCATTTCCCCACGGCACAGGTTTTCAGTTGGAATTACAGACGGTTTTCAAATTTTAAAGCAGTCTGTAAACAGACTGTCAACCTTTTGCATTGATTTTAATGGAAAATAAGTGCAGAATTCCCCACTGCACGGATTTTCCGTCGGACAGTTTTTTAGACCGCCGGCGGTCTAAAAAACTTGGAACATGTTCATTCTTCCACCCGGTTTTCAGGCGGAATATGAACATGTGGGTGCGAAGGGGGAGGGCTTCAAACCGCAAACTGTTTTTACTCCTCAGTGCACTTGTAGCTTTGTTTACTGAAGATTAAATCTCCTGCACTTGTGTCTTAGCAATGTCTCAGCTAATTATAGGAGAGATAAATATGTTAATCACTGCTACAGAACCATCCACAACCTGACAAAGGCAGAGTGAGTGTAAAGCTGCTTGTACATGGACATGATAGAAGTGCTTAAAGGGGATGTATCGCTTCCTTAGTTCGGCTGATTCACAATGCTCTCAGCTTCTCAACTCTGGAAATGCCGTGGCGGTTCCTCCCCTCCCTGCTGGGTGACATCACCCCCCCCTTCACTGTGCATGCTGGCTCCCGAGACTCCCCCTCCGCCCCCTCTCTGAGTCCACATGTCACTGTGTCTTTCCCTATGCAGTCTTATTCTGTAAGAGCTGTATACATACCACAGGCTGCATTCAATCTAGACTGAGCAACTGATCTCTTCTCCTCTCCCAGCTGGAGATGCTCTATGAACGGCACAGATCTCGCTTCTATGCAGGAGAGTTAGGCACCGGGACAAAACTGTTATGTTTTCTCATTGTAGAATCTGTTGCAGTCTGTTTCTGCTGGGTGTGGAGAGAGAAAATGCTACGGCCCCTAACTCTGAGTCAGGCAGGGAATGGACACAAATTGTGCTATTTCCTGATTGTGTAAGCCCTTTTGTGTAATTCTGTTTCTTCTGCCTGTATAAAGTGAAAATGTGACAGTCCCTTACTCTGAGTGAGAGACACAGCTCTGTGAATTCGACCGGGTGGGTGAGGGGGGGGGGCGGAGTGGCTGAACAGAATGTAAATGAGCTCTCAGCTAATGAAATGCAAGGAGGAGGGATCCAGAGGGATTCCACCAGGACTGGAGATCAGTGTAAACAAAAACACAAGATAAGGAATACTGTGAATACAAGACAGCTTTGCTAATGACATCCAATTGCAAAGTTGCTTGTTTTCACTGTCCCCTTACTCTGAAGACCATTTAATGAAATGATAAAACCCCTTTAAAGGTGTGTTCCCATTTCAGACATTTATGACCAATTAATATGACATGCCATAAATATCTGATAGATGCAGGTCACATCTCTGTCACCTGCACATGTCTTGAGAATGGTCCCCTGAATTTCTCTATATAGAATTGTAAGGTGGGTGCACATGTGAAGCAGGCTCCATTCATTTCAACGGGAGTTCTAAGTGCAGGAGCACATCTGCTTGACAGTACTTGGAACTACCATAGAACAGAATATAGAGTATCATGCATGCACAGCCACCTGTTCTCTGTGGTCAGCTTGTTTCCATATTCTAATCTTGAAGTTAGATTTGAATAAGCCTTTAAAGGGGTTGTACCACACAAGACGTTTATCACCCATCCACAGAATTAAAATAAAGTTTGGTCAGCACATCCTAAGCATTTTTTAAAAAAACGAGTATAGCTGCACGCTGGCGTGGCAGCAAAAAGCAATGCAAACACAATACAGTATCAGCAGCACTCTACTAGCACTAAAAAAACAGGCAAGGGGGACATAAGATAGGTGATAAATGCCTGACCACTCCTGGGTCCCGCTGCTGGGACACACACTGACTGCTAAATCGAGGTGAGGAAAAATGAGGAGTCAGGCATCCCGTTTAGCGATCATGGGGGTTTCAGTAGTGGGACTCCCTAGTAATCAGACAATTATCACTTATCCTGTGGGTTGCAAGGGAGGGCATAAGCCCTATGCAATTCTGCAATAGGGGGGCCAATGCAGGCAGTGGGAGCTCCCTCCTTCTGTCTTCCCCTTAGATGTCATGGTCGTGATTGACTGCAGCATCTAAGGAGTTAATAGGCTGTGATCGGAGTGAGCTCCGGTTGAAGCTGACAGAGTATGGGGCAGCTGTTGTGAACCCTCGCAATCTTCTGGACGTACCCATACGTCCATTTATGAGAACACCTTCCCGCACAAGACATATGGGCAGTGTCGGACTGGGATACCTGGGGCCCACAGGTGGAGTCTATTCTAGGAGCCCACTAGTTGTGCTCTTTCTGGGCCCACCGGTGGAGTTTATTTTAGAGACCCACCCTACAGCTACTGCAAATGACTGCACCTGACTCATATCCTCTGCCTATTGCTTTTTAACTCTCTTTCTCTGCTTTTTTGCCTTTTCTGAGGATGTACAGTATATGCAGTTAAAAAACAACTCCAGGTCTACCATGCTCAAGGGCCCACCAGGGGTTTCTTCTATTCCCCTGTGGGCCAGTCCGATCCTGCATATGGGTACTTTCAAAGTTGGGAAGGGATTAAAGGGACGCTGGACTTTCTTTCTGTTAAATTTGTTAACAAGTCCAGTCAAACCGAACCAAACAGGGACAGAGTCGAGCAATATTAGCAAACATAACGAAACACAATAGTGTATTCACTATTTTTTTGAAGTTAATGAATATATTTTCTGTACAACCAAATGATGCAACTGAAAGATACAGCTTGTCCTACAAAAAGCCTGGTGACCCGAAAAAAAGCACAAAAAAATTGCTTGGTGCTCAAAGGTATTGTGCTACTACTGACATTTATAGGATCCGTGATAAATGTCTGATTACTGGGACCCCCCACCATTGCTCAAATGGGAGCCCCGATTCCCCCATCCTTCCTCGCTATACCGGTGCATGGGTGCACAGACTTTGAACAGAGCAGTGACCAAACTTGCGCACTTCTGCTCCAATCAAAGTCTATGAGACAGTCAAAGATAGCCTAGTATAGCCCCATTTTATTGATCATAGGGGTCCCACCAGTGACCAGACATCAATCACCAATCCACAGGATAGTTGACGTAGAGTAGCCCCAGGGCTGTCTGTGTAACAAGCTAGCGATCAGGGCACACTGTGTGCTGCCCTGACTGCTGCCTGTATGAAACTAACACAGATTATTCTTCATAGGGGTCCCACCAGTGCCCAGACATCAATCACCAATCCACAGGATAGGTGACGAAGAGTAGCCCCAAGGCTGTCTGTGTAACAAGCTAGCGATCAGGGCGCACTGTGTGCTGCCCTGACTGCTGCCTGTATGAAACTAACACAGATTATTGATTATAAGGGTCCCAATAGTGACCAGACATCAATCACCGATCCACAGGATAGGTGATTAATGTCAATAGTGGCACAACCCCTTTAAGGCCCAAATCAGATGGATCCTTGAGATTTTCAAAGCCTCATTAACCCCTTGTGTACGTGTATTGTGCTGTACTCATCTGCCTTGTCTGTACTTGCACTACTGGTACATCTCCTTGGCTAACAAATGTGTAATTTCCACACACTATAGTATCAATTTCACAATCTGAAAAGAACGAGCAGCATTGGAAAGAACATTAGTTGCCTCCAGGTGTCACTGTGCCTGCAGGTCCGTCAGCATGCTTTCATTCCTAGAAGGAGGACTGACACAGGCTGTGGTTGAGTTAGATTAATGGCCGCGGTCTATATGCAATAAATGTCTATGAGTCACCAGGCAGACAGGTTCGTCCTCATAGCCTTATTTAAAAAAGCTGCATCTGGACAAGAGGCTGTGTTTGCAAAATTAAATTAATTTACATGTCCTGGCAAGTAAATCGATCTACAGCTCATTGAGGAGTTGGGTGTTTCTTCTAAATATCTCGACTCCCTTTTTTCTTTGCTTTGTAGATTTTACAAGCGACTATTAATTGCTTCATTGGAAATCAGAGCTTCTATTACATAGAATATTTTCTACCAAGTAAAAATGTCTGTATCCTTAAAGGGGTTGTCTCACTACAAGGATTGTTGCTTTATATGTTAAATATCTGTCAAAAACAAGTCACTTAACAATATGGGTCCATTAACAGTGTCCTACCTATTCCTAGATATCCCCTCTTGTATGGGCTGCATCAGCTCCTCAGGACACTATAGCTACAGACCTGTTTGATCTCTCCTGATAGGCTGCCAGCACTGGTTGCTATAGCTACAGACCTGTTTGATCTCTCATGATAGACTGCCAGCACTGGTTGCTATAGCTACAGACCTGTTCGATCTCTCATGATAGGCTGCCAGCACTGGTTGCTATAGCTACAGACCTGTTCGATCTCTCATGATAGGCTGCCAGGACTGTTTGCTATAGTTACAGACCTGGTTTCTACTGCAGCTTAGTAGAAGCCAGTAAACACGCCCCTGAATTCAAAATGAAATTAAGAAAACAGGACTGAGGTCAGATGAATCCATGTAATGAGACGACCCCTTTAAACTAATCTGAAGGTGGCTGTAGACATGGGTGTCCAGCCTACAGCTATTCTGTTTAAATGTACTTGAAATAGTAGCACATGTAGGTTTCTGATTCTGTTTCAGATTTGGGTCTGGTTGACTTGTTCCAACCCAAATTTCAAGATCGAGGGGAAATCGTACATCCAGCTTGTTTCCAGAAAGGAAAAAGGAAGTGTATCCAATCAATGAATAACACACTTCTTTTTTACTGTCGGGTTGTACAATTTTTTACGCAGTTGCCATCAAAACCTGGGTCGGGCCGCACTGACCCGAATCCAAAGTGCAACGCCACACAAGAGTAAATGTATGACAGATACTACGAGCTGTAAGGGAACCAAAGATCAGCAGGTTAAAATCCAACTTGTTCATACTTTGACCCCAGACACAAAAGGACCTTTGGACAGGCACTGTAAAAATTAGATTACCATGTGATCATGCCAATGAAAGAATAGGACAACCCCTTCTTATGGTCACAATGCACCTTCAATAGCAGAGGGCTGAAAACTTGTTTGGACAACTGCTATTGCTTCAGCTTCCCCTATACACCTACATGCTCAGTTTGGCTGACGACTATTCATCCTGTCCTCCCTATACACATACACACTCTGGCCGAGCACCAATCTGCTCTTAACAAGGAGAGGAAATAAGTCGCTGACAGGCACCTTTCTCTACCTTCCTCTCCCTCTTTAAGGAAGGAAAGGACATGTTGAAGTTAAAGGGGTATTCCAATTTCATTGATTAACATTAAACGGGTAGGCTTAGGTGAATAAAGTCCAAGTAGAAGAAAAACTTTTCATGTAGCTTTATTCCATAAATATAGCAAGAACAGGAATAGACATGAACAACGTGGCCTACGGCTGTGTCGCGTGTGCCCACACTTTCTCATGCCTTGAGATATCGCAGGCACACGTGAAACAGCCAAGGCCACGTTGTACATTACTATTCATAGTTGCATTGTTTGTAAGGCCCCGTTCACACGGCTTATTCCCGACGGGATTGTGCGCCGTATTGAGGCACAAATTCGCGTGAATTTGGGGGCGGGCCGGGGGCGGGGGCGCGGCGGGGGCGCAGCCTCTGGCCCCATGACAATGCTTTGTTTTACGGCGCCGTCGCGCCCCAAATTTTTAAGGATGTCCTTCTCCCCCCGGCGGATTTGCCCGAGCGGGGGAAAAGGGGCGACGGAATCCACTGTTCTCTTGGGGCAGTGGATTACGTAATGACTCCGACGGTTGGCCCCGATTGAAAAGGGAAAAACCGGCGGGGGAATACGGCACCAATCCGTCGGAAAAATAAGCCGTTGGTGAACGTGGGTTAGGGCACCAAAAAAAAGGGAAAAGGGGGTCCACCAGGTTCGCCTGTTTTTGAAAAAGGGGGTTCCCAGAGGGGCCCCAAAACCCCCCAATTTGGGGGGTTTGAAAAGGGCCAATTTTGGTTTATTTTGGAAAAAAACCTTAGGCTAATTTGGAAATCGAAAAATTAAACTTTTTGGAAGGGACACGGAAATTTTGGTTTTTTTTATTCGTCTAAAAATTGCATAAAAGACTTTTTTTAAAATTCTGTTAGTGTTTTTAAACCGGGGCCCAAGTTCCTTGGAAAGAGATTTTCCACAGTTGATGCTCTTACTTTAAAGAATCCCTTTCTTTGTAGAAAATTTCTTTCCTCAAGATGTTGAAAAAGGCCCCCTTTTTTGGATACAGTCCGGGGTTTATAAATAGCCTTGGGAGAGATTTTTATTGCCCTTTTAACGTATATACTCGAGTATAAGCCGAGTTTTTCAGCTTTTAAAAAAGGGTGCGGGAAAAAATCCCCCTGGTTATACTTGAGTAAATGTGGGCGCCCCGGGCGCTCCGAGGGCCAGGGGCCCGGCCCCGGAGGAAAATTCGGGTTTTTTGGACCCCTAAAGGGAAAAGGGGCTTTAAAAATAAAAGGGAAAACCCCCCGGAAGCGCACAGTGCCCGGGGCCCACTGCGCGGGCCCCGGGCACTGCCCCGCGACCCCCTTCCCCTATATGGACCCCTCCGGGCGCATATAGGTGAAAAAAGGGATCCCCACTGGGGGCACGGACGAGCGTCCCTGCACCGCAGGGGGAAAACGGGCCCCCCCCGGCAGACTCTCCCTCTAGGATTGGGTTTCCGGCAAAAAGGAACCCGTTGTTCATCACGCTGGGCCCCGGCAGGCTTGTTTCTTCCCCCACGCCTTGTCCCCGGCAAGTGGAAGGAGAGCGGGGGGGAGGGCCGGCAGCGGGAAGGCAGAGGGCGGGGAGAAAAGAGCGGGGGGGGAAGGGGTTTTAAGGGGTTTTTTTTTTTAAAAACCCTTTCCAAATGCCCCTTGCCTATTACCTATTTCCCTTTGGGGGGCCCTTTAGTTTGCCTTTCCCTTTCCCTTTATACTTGCCCATACCTGCCTTTAGCCTGCCTTTACCCCCAAAACTGCCTATCCCCTCCCCCTTACCTGCCTATAGCCTGCCCGAAACCTGCCTATAGCCTTCTTATACCTGCAAAAGGGGGCCCCTATCCCTCCCTATGGGCCTCCCCGTACCTCCCTATGCCTCCCTTTAAAACCTGTGGGGGGGGGCCCTTAGCCCCCCCTTTCCCTGCCAAATAGCCTCCCCATACCGGCCTTTAGCCTCCCCAAATACCTGCCTATAGCCCTGCCTTTTCCCTGTAGGGGGACCTAAAATGCCAAGGCCTACCTAGGGGGCCCTTTATACCACCATAAACGACCTTCCCTCCCTTATACCCTCCCGGGAGGCCTATAGCCTGCTGGGGGGGCCCTATAGCTGCCTATACCACCCCAAATTGGGGGAATTAAAATGAACTTTAATGCTAAAAAACCCTGCCTATGGGGAACATTAAACTCCCTATCCCAAACCCCTATATTGTTTAGGGGGGAAAATTTAAAAACTGCCTTTTTTCGGGTTTTAGGGGGGACTTTAAAAACTCCCTTACTTGCCTAGGGGGGAACCTTTTAAAATCCCTTTTTGGGGGCCCGGTTTGGCATTTTTTTGGGGGCTTTGGGGGGTTTAAAACCCCAAGGGGAATTTTTGGGGGGTTTGGGGGGGGTTTTTTTTTAAATTCAGGGGGGGTGGGGCCCATGGTTTTTACCCGGCTTTTTGGCTCCCGGTTTTTGAGGCAAATTAGGTGCCTGGTTAATAGGGGGGTGGATTTTGGTGTAATTTTTTTGGGTTATATTTTAATAAAAAAGTCTCCCGGAAGGTTTTGTTTAAATTAACACCCTTTCTTCTTTTTCTTTTGGGTTTTGTGGTCCCCCCGCCCTTTTTATTATTTTTTTTGCTGCTTTTAAACCTGTTAAAAGCTCTACAATGTTTTCCTGTGATCTGGTGCCCTAAACTGCCCACAATATCCCCTTTTTGGGGGTCGGGACAGTGATTTGGGTTTTTTGGGTGAAAAGGGTTCTTTATGTCCCTTTATTCCCCTTTTAATACAACCTCTTGTTCCCTTGGCAGGCTGATGTCTAAAAAAGGGGCCCCAACTTTTTTGTTTCTGTCCCCCCGGTTTCAAATTTTGGGGAAGTTTTCGGTTTTTTTAAAACATTAATGGGGGGAATGGGTTTTTCCTTCCCGGGGCAAAGGGATTTTATGGGGTTAAATTTTGGTTTTTGGGGGTTAAAAGGGAATTTTTTTTTTTTTTTTAAAATTTTGGTTTTTTTTAGGGGGGGGTTTGGGGAAACCAAATTTATTTAAAAAGCTTCATTTTTCCGGGGTTTGGCCCGTCCGGGGGGAAAAGCTTGGTTGGAAAAATTTGCTCAGGCCCTTCTTTCTCTCGGAGTATGAGGTTAAACCCCCCAAGGTGCGGGTTTTTTAAACCGGCTCGGTGCCCTTGTTTTTAGTCAAAGGCCTTGTTAAACACGGTTTAAATTTGCGGGGGGGGCGCCTTTCCCCGCGCTTTTTTTGGGGGTTTGGTAGGCGAAAAAATTGGGGGGTTAATTTAGGTAATCCATTGAATCGGAAAAACAGGGGATTGTTCGGGTTCCCCGGGCCGGGGAAAACCGGGGGGGGGAGAAATTTTTGGGTCTGGAAAATTTTTTTGGGCGCTTTTTTCGGGTTTTTTAAAAAAATTTTTTGAAATTGTCTTTGGGCCCCCGGGGGCGGCACCCCCCCGCGCTCCGGCCCCCCCCCCCCGCCCCTTTTTCTCCCCGGATTTTGGGAGCGCAAATGGGCCCTCCCCAAACCCGTCGGGAATAACCCGTTGGGGAACGGGCCAAAACACAGGCAAAAAATAAAAAAAAAAGTAACCTAAATTTCCGGGTTTGTGCATTAAAAAAATAGAAAAAAAAAAATCCACGGGTTTTGGGATTCCTGCAGGGGTTTGAAACCTAGGACCCTTGTCCCCGAAGAAAAAATTAACGTTTCCCTTTCCAGCTACCCAATGTTTTTTACATCCCAAAAAGACCTTTCTTTGATAGGGGGAAGGGGAAAAAAGAAATGGTAAAACCCCCCCCCCCCCCCCCCCCCCTTCCCCCCTCCCCGGGGCCCCCAAAATTGATTTGCAATTCAAAAAAATTAACACACCCCCCCCTTCTGAGCCAAAAAGGGCCCTGAAAAAGTGGATGAAAGGGAGGTATGAAATTAGACGGGGGAAATATTTTTAAAACCCTTGCAGTTTTTTTGTTTTTAAAAACCTCATCTGCCATTTCTCTGCCCGGGCCCCCCAAACTTACCCAGTTTCCCTTTGAAATAACTTATTACCCTCTATTTTTGTTGATTTCTTTACAGGCTTAGTATCATCTTTCAAAAAAAACGATTTTCTACTGTGCAAAACCTTGTGTAAGGGGCCCTTAATGAATATATTAAGGAAAAATAGGGGGTCAAATTTCTGACCCCTTTGGTCCCCACCCAGTAAAAGGGAACCAGTCTGAGTATGCCCCCGTTAATTTACCACCCCTTTTTTTTCTACACTGAGCCCGTTAATTACCCCCTTGCACCATTTTTCCCCCCGTCCCAAACATTCTCATTTTTTCTTACCCAAACCCTTTTTTGTGGCACCGTATTTAAATTTCTTTATCCCGACTGCTTGCAATATTTATGGGTTTAAAAATACTTTAAAAAAAAGGGAAAGGTGAGTAGGGGTTAAACCCGCCCCCACTCTTGCTTTAAAAGGCTGCAGCAGCAGTGCTGGGGGGTAGAGGGGTCCCTTCCCCGCTGTGTTTTTACTGACAAAAATTTAAAATTCAGAACTTGTTTGGGCTTTTTGCACTGTCATTAGAAACCCCCCCCCCCCCCCTTCCCCCGGCCAAGCCCCTCTAGCAAGCTCACCTAGGAATAGCAAATTTATATCCCGTCCTGCTGTAAAAACTGCCCCAAATGGGGCCGGAATTTTAAGCTGGGAAACTGGGTGTGGTTTTGTGGGAAAAAAACATAGTGAGAAAAAAACCCCCTTTTTGCATATCTGTTGTTTTTTTTCACTTTTTATGGGATTGATGAAAAATTTCCCGGCCCAAAAAACCCGTTTCACACAAAAAACAACTGGTTGATGGGGTTTTGACCCTAATTTCCAGGTTCAGCCCAAAAATTTGAATGAAATATCTTGGGGATCGGCAAATTTCACCAGGGAAAACGAAAAACAGGTGTTCATGTTCCCTGTTATTGGAAATGTATTATTTTGAGAAATGTAGACAATAAAAGGACTGGGTGGACTGCAAATTTCCCAAAAAGATTAGCCCAAAAATTAGGGTTTTTTAAAAGGGAAAAGGGTGGTTTGGGGGGGGCTTTAAAAAAATATGTTTTTTAAAAATTTTAATGGTCAATATAGAGATTTTCTCCAAGGTTTTATTTATACCCAAAACTGTATTTTCCGAACAAAGGGGGGATCCTCTGTCTTGAGGAACGAAAAATTTTTTACATTTAAAAAAAGAAAGGGATTTTTCTGTAAAAAGCAGTGAGAATTGGGAAAAAAATTGCCCGAGGAACAGTCATGGTAAAAATTTACTAAAGATTCAAAAAAGGGTTTTGGATGCATTTCTGGAGAAAAATAATATAACAAGTTATTTGTGACCAGGATTCTGGAGAAGGGTCGCTGACCAGGGATTTTTCCGATTACCAGAAATTTGGGGTCGGGAAGGGAAATTTTTTCCCCAAAATGAGGGGCAATTGGTTTACCTCATGGGGGTTTTTGTCTTCCTCTTTTTAACACGTTAGAAAAAATAGGCTGAACTGGGGTGGATTTTCTGTCTTTTTTTTAGCCTTACAAACATTAGACACCGGGGAAAAAAAAATTGGAAAAAAACGTTCCAAAAATTTTCCCCCCATAATAGGCATGCTTCAACTTTGTTGTTTTGGTTGAGTAGGATTTGGGTGTGGTTCCTGTGTATATTAATTTCCCTTTAAAAAAGCACTGGGGTGCACCTTTATTTTACAATCTTAAAATTTTTGGCCCCCAAGGCTATTGCGGGTTTAAACCAGCTTGATGATTTCCCTTTGGGTACTGACTTTGTTAAAAAACAATTCTACACCACTGTTACCTCATGTTATTTCATAGATTTAAAAAAAAATTGCCAACTCCCCAAAAAACCGGTTTCAGTCCCCGAGACATAACATAGGGATAACTTCTAATGCAACAGTTTTTTTTTCTGGTGCATTTTGATGAATAGGTTGAAACACACAGCGTGGTTGGCCGCACAAAATACTGACAAACTCCTGTGGTCATTTTGGCAGTCACATGGGTGGGGGGTTTCGGTAAAATGCAGCCAGCTGCCTGTGTGGTCTCACCTTTATGTTATGTTCACACGGCGTTTTGAAAATATTTTCGGATCCAAAAAACGTATTCAAAAGCGCTGCTTTTTAAATGCATGCAACTGTACCCAAGTAAGGTGCGTGTTTGGATGGTTTTTGCTGCAGCGGGGGAATTTGCACCTATAGTTTTAAATAGGGGGTCTGCTGCATAAAAAGGATCAAGAATTGACATGCAATTCTTTGAAGGATCAAAAAAGACGCATCAGGAAAGCGCATGTAAAAAACTACGGCGATCGAGTGTAACGGTGATGGTTTTTTTAATTAAAAAGCAATGTGTCACATTGCCTTGTTAGTGGTTTTTGGGTCCGTTTAGGGTCCGAAACACGACTCCAAACACATCTAATAAACGCTGTGTGAACATCCCCTTAGGTTAACTTCACACATAACAAGTGCTGCAGGAAATTTCCAAATTGTAGATAGATATTTTTTGCAGATTTCCCTTTTGTGGATTTAGAATAAAAAATAAAATAGCTTACTCACCTTACTGCTTTCCTGGCCCTCCAGTGGCAACACTTCGCTGGTCCCCTACTGGTCTGTCCTTTTGGCTCCAGGGATGATTTGTCGTCACATGTGAGCACTGTGGTCTGTGATTGGCTAAATTCACACCCTCCACATATTTCCCTTTTTTCTTCACGTGAATTTCATTGGGTTTTAAGGGCCGTTCACACGGCTTATTGCAGGGACGGATTCCAGCTGTATTGCGCGCTACTGCCGCAATAGGCTGGGGAACCGTTCCCCGCCATTACGTAATCCACGTTTCATGAGAACTATGGATTCCGTTTCCTTATGCTCGGCGAAAACCCAGCCGGGGGGGGGGAAAAAGGCACGCACTTTATCCCGGCGGGATACGCGCCTTTGGGTAAAAAAGTTATGGGGCCGGCGGGACGCCCCCCCCCCCCCCCCCCCGCCCCTTTTCTCGCCGTAATTTGAGGCAAACCCCCCGTCCGCAATTTTTCCCGGGCTTAAAAGCCCCGTGGGAACGGCCCCCCTTTTGGGGGGAAGCGGGCTACAAAGTCCCGGAAAAACGAACCCCTGTCCCCTTTTCCCCCCCCGCAGACAATAAGATCGTATTTTACGACGGGGAGAGGAGGTGTAATCCATAGTTCTCTATGAGAGCTATGGATTACCGTAATCTCGGCACGCATCTCGCCCGTATTAGAGCGCAAATACAAGGCGAAATGCACGCCAAAATTACGCTGTGTAAACATACCCTAAAACGCAATACGCGGCAAAATGCGCACACAAATACGTGCCAAAATAAGCCATGTGAACATACCCTAACATACTTTTAAGCAACGCAGATTTGAAATGCGTACAAATAGACACAATGACACAATGTGGTGCGTATTACATTGAAAACAATAGGATGCTGTAATTGCTTTTTTTAATGCATATTTTAGTGTGTGAATTCTAGCCACTGACTGCATTAGTCAAGTGCTGACGACACAAGAGTGTCAGGGATTGGTGAAGTAAGTAAGCTTTTTTTAAGTTTAAAAAATTTGTTGTATCTGCAGATATATAATATAATCTGTTGCAAAATCTGCAACACTTCAGCAGAATGTGGATGAGATTGTTATTGAAATCTCATCCACTCGCCCACTGCTTTATTCCACTGTGGATTTTCCCTGTGTGTGTGTGAACCTAGCCTTAAAGGGAATCTATTGTGTCATATAAAGTGTATACAATTCGGAAATAGAGCAAACGTAGTACAAAGGAAACTACGTTTGCCCTATAGAGCTATAGCTCCATTGCCTTATAAATTGTGATGCAGTTTTCCACTGACAGAAGCTAAAATAAACATGGTATGAATGTGGCCTAAAAAGGACGGTGGGGGTAGCGTTAAAACTGTCCTGCTTATTGCTGAGAAAATAGGTGTTACAGTAGGAGATAGTAACATGTAGTATATTAGCAACTGTGCCATATACATGCCATGTCAATGACCGGAGTGCTCACTACATAGAGAAAGCACGCTGGTGCACAGCTGGGCAGTGCCCTAGTATAGGTGGTATACAAGCTATAAACTATAAGGCTATGTTCACACGGCTTATTTTGGGGCACATTTCACCACGTATTTTGCGGCGTACTGCGCTCTAATATGAGCGAAATGCGCCCCAATCATTACGGTAATCCACAGTTCTCATAGAGAACTATGGATTACGCCTCCTCTCCCCGCGTATACAATATGATCAGATTGTAGGCGCGGGGAGATAATTGACATTTAATTTATTAGTGACGCATTCGCGACACAAGTACTGACAGTCTATGGGGCCGTCAGGCTGTCTCCCCCACGGATATCAGCGCAACTCTCGAAGACCTGGCGTAATTGCGTGCGTACTGTACACCCCGCAATTAATCCCTGCGAACTTACTCGCCGCGAATAAATGACATGTCAATTATCTCCCCGCGCGTACAATACGATCGTATTGCCGCCGGGGTGAGGGAGGCGGTACCCATAGTTCTCTATGTGAACTGTGGATTACCGTAATGATTGGGGCACATGTCGCTCGTATTAAAACGCAGTACACTCGCAATACGTGGCGAAATGCGCCCCAGAATAAGACGTGTGAACATACCCTAAGTGTACAAATACACAATGTGACTTCGACGTGGCCACCATGCAAATGAGAACCTCATGCTGCACCCATTTTTTATACATTCATTTCTAGGTCAACATTGGTGAAAACATCCACCTATTAACAATATCATCAATTGTTAACTTCTTCAGAGCGCTGTATAGTTTTACCTTAACTCTTGGCATGATGGGAGTTGTAGTTGTGCAATAGCTGGAGAGCCACAGGTCCACACCTACAGTGTTATTTCAGGTTTTCTATTCTGTCAAAGGAACAGACTGCATTGATTATAATGGAGTCTATCGGGTTTCTGGCATCATTTGAACAGAAAAAAATAGTGCTGCATGTTGCATTATTTTTTCTGTTAGCCTCCATACGTGACCTCCGGTGCAGATGTGAACAGGGCTTGGGTCCCATACAGTATCTCACAGAAGTGAGTGCAACCCTTACATTATATCGTTTATGGGACAACAGTGAAGATATGACACTTTGATACAATGTAGCCAGTGTACAGCTTGCCCCATGGGAGTACGTGCGTATTAGCGCGAGCTCCCGAAAGACACGATGTACTGTGGTGCGTACTATACGCGCCGCAGTACATCGTGTGAATATATCTTTAGGGTATGTTCACACGGCGTTTTTTAAGATATGTGCTTGGATCCATGATTCAGACCCAAATGCATCTCACAATTAGAAATGTGATTTACATGGCTTTCAATGTAAAACACGCATCGGCAGGGTCGTATTTCCCACAAGGCACGCGTGGGCACGTGCCAAGGGCGGCGCCAGTGAGGGGGCGGCACAGCAGCAGGAGGGGTTTTTTTTTCTGTTTTTTTTTTTTCTTCTTCTAACTATTTTCCTCCGGGCACCCGCCCCCCAGTGGTCGGAGCGGAGCGGGGGAGGGGGGAGGGGTTTCGGAGGTTGCGGCCGCTAGTGACTGCATCATTGGTGGCAGTGGCGTTCGTCGGGATTCCGTTTTTTTTTTTCCGGCAGAGCAGCAGCGGACAACGGAGCGCCGGTAGGGACATACTGCTTCTCCCTTCCGGCGCTCCGTTGTAATGACAGATAGCATCAGCAAGTTGCGCTGATGCTGCCTGTCTACTCAGTGGCGCAGTGCGCTGCTGGGAAGGAGGGGGCTGTGCTGCCCCTCCTCCTCTCCCTAACAGCGCGCACCCGCCACTGAAGAGCGGAAGCTGCCGGCCGGGAAGAGAGAGAGGAGCAGCGTGCCCCTCCCACTCCTCTCAGCAGTGCACCGACGGCGCAGAAGAGCAGAAGACCGAGGCCTCCCGTTCCTCAGGATAGGTAAGTAAATCGGAGGGGGGAGAGAGGAGGAGGGAAGGGAGAGAGGGGAAGGGGAGAGGAGGGGGGAGAGGGTTTGAGGAGAGAGAGGAGGAGAGAGATGAAATTGTGTGTGTGGGGGGGGGGGGTATTAGTAATGGTGAGGGGAGAGGGCATGGGGGAAATGGGAGGGGGGGTATGGTGAGGGGGGCCGCCCGGCTACCTTACCTCTAAAGGGGGGCCCTGGCTACTTAACCTCTAAAGGGGGGCCTTGGTTACCTAACCTCTAAAAGGGGGCCCTGGCTACCGAACCTCTAAAGGGGGGCCCTGGCTACCTAACCTCTAAATGGGGCCCGGCTACCTAACCTCTAAAGGAGGGCCCTGACTACCTAACCTCTAAAGGGGGGCCCTGGCTACCTAACCTCTAAAGGAGGGCCCTGACTACCTAACATCTAAAGGAGGGCCCTGACTACCTAACATTTTTAAAGGAGGCCTGGCTACCTAACGTTAAAGGGGGCCCCCGGCTCCCCCATCCAAAGGGGGCCCCCCTACCAACTCTAAA